>JACVVK020000693.1:227500-231185 GCA_018292915.2 Batillaria attramentaria | reverse complement strand
CCCCCCCTTCGTTCCCGCAGTTATCGTCCTAGCAGTTCGTTGATATTTATAAATACAAAAGCACGGATTTGCAACCGCTTGACGTGGAGTTACAAAGCGAAAGTATGTTGAAACGACTGTGTAAGGCCATTTAGACTCCTACAGAACTGCGCGACGGAATGTTCTCACTGCATGAGAACGCCCAAAGGGTCGGTTCTCTAGGAATGCATAATTCATCGAGAGAACAATGCGGTGTCGTAAACAGAGCGCGTGACGAGTGACAAAAAGTCTCGTTTTACGCCGCGTGGCGCGAGAATATACGAGCGTCTCGGCCGCCTGTGACGGAAACGTGAAATCACACGATGAACGAGAGTCTCGCAGTGGGAAATGAAAAAAACAAAACAAACAATAAAACACAAAGAACAACCACAAAAACAAACCAAACCAAACGAGCTGACAACAATAAAACCAAAAACAACAAAACCAAACAGATAAACAAGAACCGTCGCTCAGTATATACATAGATGACGTCCGTATAAATCCACCTACCCCCCCCCCCCATCCCCCCCCCCTCTCTCTCTCTCTCTCTCTCTCCTTCGTCGGCCCCTCCCATCCCCAACATTTCTCAACACACACGGCAGACTGTTGACAACCATGATTCTTCAATCCTATTCTGATTGGTTACAGATGAGTATACAGTGAGATGACACCCGTATAATCACCCCCCCCCCCCCCCCAACCACCACCACCACCACCACCACTCTCTCCCTCAGTCTCGCGCGCCGGCCACTCCCGTCCCCTGCATTTCACAACATACACATCAGAGTTTCTCCAAACTGTAAAAACCACGTTTTGCAAGTTGTGTTCTTTCATCCTATACTGTTACTGATGAGCATACACAGAGATGACAACCGTATAATTCTCCCCCACCCCTACCCCACCTCTATCTCTCCTCAATCGGCCATTCTCCTCCACAACATTTCTCAACACACATACACACAACAGACTGTCTCCAACTGTGGCAACCATGTTTTGCAAGTTGTGGTCTTTCATCCTATACTGTCTTGTTACTGATGAGCATACACAGAGATGACAACTGTATAATTCTCCCCCCCCCCTCCCCACCTCTATCTCTCCTCAATCGGCCATTCTCCTCCACAACATTTCTCAACACACACACACCACACACACACACACACACACACACACACACACACACACACACACACACACACACACCAGACTGTCTCCAACTGTGGCAACCACGTTTTGCAAGTTGTGTTCTTTCATCGTATACTACCCAGTTACTGATGAGCATACACAGAGATGACAACCGTATAATCCCCCCCCCCCCCCTCTCTCCTCAGTCGGCCTTTCTGATCCACAACATTTCCCTACACACACACACACACACACACACACACAACAGACTGTCTCTAACTGTGGCAACCACGTTTTGCAAGTTGTATTCTTTCATCCTATACTGTCTTGTTACTGAGGAGCATACACAGAGATGACACCAGTACAATCTCCCCACCCCTCCCCCTCCCCCCCTCCCCCCACACCCCTTCTTCTTTCTCCTTAGCCGGCCACTCCCATCCCCCTACACTGCTCAACATACACATCAGACTGTCTCCGAACTGTGACAACCGCGCTGAGCAAGTTGTTTGATCGCCATACGAGGCAAACACTTGTAGGGGACCCCTCTTACTTTGATCCAGACAACGGGCTTTCTTTTCTCCCCTCTTCACGTTGTTGACGACGGCCTGAACAAGCGATTCTTTGTTTTCACAATCGACCACAACATCACCTTCCTCCCCCCCCCCTCCATCCCTCCCAGACTCTCCCTACTCCAAGCCCCGGCCCCACCCTGTCCTGGCACGGTAGGGGGGTTAACGTATCGGCTTGGCCCGCGTCTCGTACTGTGTTGGCGGAGACAAACAGCCTTAATCGATATAAGGGTAGGTGACCTAAGTTGGTTCTGGAGTTTAAGTCCTGGCGGCAGAGGTAGGGGACGGTGAACTTTGTGTGCCCTGCTTTGTCTTTGGTGAAAGGTGGTTTGAGAAAAAAAGCACATCTCTCTCTCTCTCTCTCTCTCTCTCTCTCTCTCTCTCTCTCTGTGAAGTGGGTATAAACTAGGATATATTCTATTGTACACACACGCAAGGGTGAGTGAGTTTTTAGGGCTTAAAGCCGCGCAAGCCACATAGACTAATTCGCGGCTGGGTCTACACGCAAAACAAAATAGTAAAGACATGCATACACATACTAGTAATATAAACTAAGGAAACGCACAGTTGGCAAGGACTGAGGCCAAAACAATCACGCACACGACTATTTAAAAAAATTCAAACTTGCGGGGTATAAACTAATAGTGCAAATAAACCATCGTAATCTGTAGTGTATACATGTAACAGCATGCGGCCACGAATGTGGATACTTTATATGGTAATTATCTTATGCTTTTTCTGGGTTTTTGTGTGTGTGTGTGTGTGTGTGTGTGTGTGTGTGTGTGTGTGTGTGTGTGTGTGTGTGTGTGTGTGTGTGTGTGTGTGTGTGTTTTCCCTTTCTTTAAGCTATCCAGTACCCACACGTGTCTTGCTGTGAAAATGATGACTGATCATGTATTGTGCATGTATAACTCCCCCTTGTTACGGATCAAGTATCCAAACAATAAAATATGTCGAACTCTCTCTGTCTCTGTCTCTCTCTCTCTCTCTCTCTCTCTCTCTCTCTCTCTCTCTCACTTAGTATCTCCTTTTTTTCTGACAGTAGTATTTGCTCATGTAGTGTAGCAACGGCAAGTTTTAAAATTGGTATGTATATGCCTGTAACTTCTACCGTTATAAAATAAAGGCTCTCTCTCTCTCTCTCTCTCTCTCTCTCTCTCTCTCTCTCTCTTTTCTTTCGAGTAATTTTTTTCTTTATTTTGCCATTGTTTTTTTTTTCCTTGTATTTTCCTTTAATCTTGCCATTGTAGTCTTTTGTTTTTGTAGCAACAACTGATTGAAAAATAATCATTGTTTGGTTAAATCACTTCCGTTGGAAAATAAAGTTCGTTCGTTCGTTCGTTCTCTCTCTCTCTCTCTCTCTCTCTCTCTCTCTCTCTCTCGGGGAACCGGGATAGCCGAATGCTAGAGCACTGGACTCTCACTGCTCGGGTCGTGAGTTCGAAACCCGACTGGGGCCAAATATTAATTTTGTGCTGGCCTTATTTTTCTCGTTGCCCCGTCTTTGATATCACCATTACGTGATGGAAAAGGACGTTAACCTCCCAAACACCCCCCCCTCTCTCTCTCTCTCTCTCTCTCTCTCTCTCTCTCTCTCTCTCTCTCTCTCTCAAAAAGTTTTCAATTTTGTTTTTAATCTTTCATCAAAATTCATATTCAGGCGCAGATGTCAACAAGGATTTCGCAGTGCAAATTTTGCAGCACGCCGATTCAGAATTGTTACAGTGCACAGATGGTGCCGGAATTGAATTCTCTTGCATGTCGCCTCGAGAGATGAAAATCAATGTCATTTAAAAAAAAAAAAAAAAAAACTTTTTTTGAATCTAAAACACACTTTTCATCATGAAGTTCGTCATGCTGTGAGAGGGAGAGAAGAAAGGCACAGATGAGGATTCAGGGATGTTTCTCGTTAATTATTTCAGATGGGCGCGTCGTCTACCTGCATAATGATAGTGGTAAAAGTTGGTAAGCACGTT
>JACVVK020000693.1:175000-222500 GCA_018292915.2 Batillaria attramentaria | reverse complement strand
GGTCCACCTCGGTGTCTCCACACAGACACACATAAATCCCACACAGTTTCGTCTCCTCCCCGCGTCCGAATACCGGCTCCCTCTCTCTCTCTCTCTCTCTCCCTGCCTCTCTCTCTCTCTCTCTCTCTCCCTCTCTCTCTCTCCCTGTCTGTCTCTCTGTCTCTCTCTCTCTCCCTGTCTCTCTCTCTCTCTCTCTCCCTGTCTCTCTCTCTCTCTCTCTCCCTGTCTCTCTCTCTCTCTCTCCCTGTCTCTCTCTCTCCCTGTCTCTCTCTCTTACAAGGTAAGTATGACAACATTTGTCCATTTCTACTTCCCTTGTGTGTTTGAAACATTTTCACGAGATTTTGCTTTAAAAAGGTGATAAAAAAGTGTATAAATTTGAATGGTTTACACATTCGCGAGGCATTTTAACTTGTGCCAGATTCATCGCAAATACAAGAAAAATCCTTTTAGCCTTAATCTGTGGCCGAGGAGGGGGTGACTGGTGCTTTTGTTTGTGTGTTTGTTGTTTTTGTCTTGCGTGTCTTATTTCGTCATTCGGTTATTTGACACAGAATCACAGAACAGATTGTCTGCTTTATGTTCTATTTTTCTTTCAACGCAGACGGGACTAATCGATCACTTGAAAACACTAACTCAGATCCCGAAGAAACGATCTCTCTCTGTCTCTGTCTCTCCCCCCCCCCCCTCTCTCTCTCTCTCTCTCTCTCTCTGTGGCTTGGCTTGACATTTTCAAACAACAGGCCTCAGGTGTGCCTCACAAAAGATGTGTTTTTTTTTAGGGTTCGTTTGACGCTCTAATACAATTCAACCACCTTTTGCAGCTGCTCTTCTCAATTGTCCACGTGTAATGTCGTGTCCTGTCTGTTGAGTTTTGCAGGTGGAGAGCTTTTTTTTTATTTTTGTTTGGGTTCTCTTGCACCCGCAAAAAGGACACCTCCAATATGAATTAATTTTCCTTGTTTATTCTTTTTGTTGTTGATGATGATACGTTTTGGAGTTGTAGTGTGCCCGTTCAAAGGATCTTGCGAAAAACTTAATATCAATAATAATCAGAGAGAGAGAGAGAGATGATGATGATGATGATGATGATGAAACGGTTTTTTTTTTAATTCAGGATAGAGCATTTAGGCATTGCTGCCTATCTTACATGCTGTCCCGCTATTCTACATTAAAGGGTACTGAGAAAGAAAGAAAAAAAATCAAAACAAACAAACAAACAATAAAAAAAAGTAAAAAAAAGTATAAACTATCTAGGGGAAATACAGGAGAAAAATACACACGATAACCAAATCAAAACATACGTGGCATGTGCTGATGATACTGGCTGTATGCCAAGTAAGAACTTTAAAGTCGTCTCTGTTACGTGTGGAGATGTGTTGGAGAGCCCGTCGTCTTATCGAGGTAGGACGAAGACACACAGGCGAACAAATCCTCACGTAGCGAGTTCTTGTGGACCGCACGTAGTCTCTCACTCACAGAAGACACGTGAGCGCGTAGAAAGGTTATAACCGAGTGGAGTTTATTACAGCACTTCTCTGGTGTTACACTGCACTTTCAAGCTTCGCAAATACAAGCTTCTCTCGTGCACACCCACACACGCAAACATCTCCGGGCCTTATATACAATAACGGCATTCTTGTACATTCTGGGCCACTCTTATAACAGAACCAATCAAAAATCAAAGCGTGAATCACCTCATTGCTATTTTAAAACTAAAGAAGAATCCAGAAGAATCAAGTACCTGCCCGCCGAACCTAGGCGCGTTATATAACACCTTCTAATCACAAACAGGTCAGAACAAAGCGATTTGCACGAGATTTCCGAGCGACTCAGCCCTAGGTCCTAAGTGCATACCTTTCGCCCGAGGCGAAAATAGCTACAGTCAAAACAAGGTCACCACGTCTCGAATACTCGTGATAACAGAAGAAACTTCTGGATGACGGGAAACAGATTTACACCACCAAAACAGAACATAAACTAAACATAGCGACTTCTCTATCTCACTAAAGCTACAAAAGAAGTATTACAGCTGTTATCCTACAGCATACAAACAAATATAAACAAGAGGCACAGCCACGCTCGTAAAGTCTCTAATAATTATTTCAAAACATGTATGTAACACATTTCCATGTATATGGTCAGATAAGCGTGTCGTGAAGAATTTGTTTGAAGTTTATGAATTTGGAAACGTTTTCGGATATTCAGTTGTAAAGAGTTCCACATGGATGCCCCCTGAGAAAGACAGGCTAACTTTTATATCTATATATCAACCCTTGGACGAGGCACTGGGAGCAGACTTTTCCTTGTGTTTATGTTGTTTATCATGTTCGAAATTAAATAGATGATGAAGATGGGGTTTTGTAGTAAACAATTTTGTGCATCAGTAAGCATTTGTTAAACTCCAGATGCTGTTTTAGAGGAAGAAGTTTGAAGATCTTAAACTTTTCGTCGTACTAGAATTACCCGAGTGTAAGAGTTTGACAGCGCGCCGGTGAACGGAGTTTACCTTTTTGAACTGATTTTCGCTGCATTCGTCCCAACAAAGTGGACGCAAATCTAGATGACTTTGCACGTGGGCATGGAAAGAATAGCTTGCAGGTGTCCGGGCTAACTAGCGACTTAGTTTAGATAGCAAGAATATATTAGAGAGAGAGGAGAGATAGACAGACAGACAGGACAGAGGCAGACAGAGACAGACAGAAACTGACAGGCAGGCAGGCAGACAGGCAGACAGAGAGAGAGAGACACACACACACACACACAACACACACCCACACAGAGGCAGCCAGAGAGAGAGATGAGAGAGAGAGGAGTCACATCCAATCAGTTCAAAAGGTTTTCTCCAGAAACTAACATCTACGCGGACAAAAACTACAATCCTTCACATTAGTTGTAACCCAGAACAGTTTGTAACAGAAATATTGAGGAAAGCCGAGCTTCCACCACCCAGAAACCACTAACAGAATGCGCTAACACTATAAGCTCCATCCGTTTCTTGCGCCTGATCAAAATCTCAAACATTCTAATCAAGGATCTCCAATGGCTAAGCTTGCTACGACGCCGAATGCGTGAATTTGATCGCCAAAGCACTAGAAAACCCCTTCGAAACGTAATCGCGCAATCGTGTTGCGCCTGATTAAAGGGAGGAGAGAGATTTGGGAGAGTATGGGAGATGGGGGGGGGAGAGGGGGGGTGGGTGTTGGGGTTTAACGTCCTTTTCCACCACATAGGGTGAATCAAAGACGGGGCAACGATGAAAGGGGCTGGCCGCTATTGCGCGGGTCCGCTATGTGCGCCGGGAATGAAATGTTCGTTATGAGTGTTCTGTTTTGTTGCCTTATGCGCGAGGATTGCAATGTAATTACCTTAATGAAATAAAAGCAGATTGTCTATTCAACAGTCTTTGTCTTTGTAGTGAATGCAAAGCAAATGTGAAGTAGTAATAATTATATGGAAAATATTGACGATTTTCCAAGGAACCCACTGTTTTGTGAAACCCATTGTTTTCAAATGGAAATTTCTCGTATTTATAGGGACGTGTGGTGTGTGTGTGTGTGTGTGTGTGTGTGTGGGTGTGTGTGTGTGTGTGTGTGTGTGTGTGTGTGTGTTGATGTGTCGTGTGGTGTGTGTGTGTGTGTTGGATCAAGGGTTGATGGGTGGGGGGGGGCACAGGATCATGCTTTTCTAATGTGGAAGTTTTAAAGCATTAAATCACTCATATTTGTGTATGATGGGCTGGGTGATTCACTTGATGAATGTATGTTGACAAATTCAGACATGCTATATTCTGGCTCGTGATTAAGCACTATACACACTGTGTTTGACATGTCACATTTACGGACTCCTTCAGATTTTTCATGTGATATGAACCTGACATTTTCGAAGATCAAAATATTGCTCTTATTTTCATCTGTCATAATGTATGTCATATACTTTTGTAGCTCGAGGAAAATATCTCAGATCATGTGCTGTGACTCACGAGCACCAAAGTGATACAAAACAAATTATCAAATTTATATACATGTATAAATGTTACTTTGGCCATTTAATAAAGAGTTTATGATGTATTTTATTATAAAGAAGTACAACCAATGAAAACACTCATTTGTCAGATTTTTACCAATACCGGCAAGTCGTCCATAATACTACGCGTACAATTGACCATCACCGTATATAATAAGCATTTTGATATATACTTCATTTCTGTTTGTTTAAATGATAATAAACCATTGGCAAGTGGCATAATAATGATTTAAGTAGTACAAGAATCTGTTTATGATTTAGACCAGCTGTTTGTGAATATCACGTAAGTCGTCGAAGCGTGAAAGCGCGCCTTTAAGTTAAGGGCTGTAACTCTGGTGCATCACTATGGATTCTTGGAACATTTTTGAAATACAATCAGGAACATCCTAGGAAGAGCCTCTTGGCACCAATCGTAGTACCTTCCCGGGGTGGGGGGGGGGGGGGGGGGGGTGCACGGTAGGCCCCGTCACCTTGGCAAGGTATTGCTTCGTATAGATGATATGGCCAGGCGCAATAGCGGCCCCGCGCAATAGGGGACCACGCGCACTAGCGGACCCGGACCCGCGCAATAGCGGCCCCCGGGCACTAGCGGGCCCCCGCGCACTAGCGGGCCCGACCCCCCTGATGAAAAAGCCAAAGCAGGACAAATATTTGGCCCCAGCGGGGATCGATACTCACGACCCGAGCATTAGAAGGTCCAACGCTCTACCATTCGACCACCCCGGCTCCCCGGGGGGGGGGGGGGGGGGAGACAGAGGACAAACAGAGAGAGACAGAGAGACAGAATTTTTATTTTACAAAGGAAGTGATTTGACACTCGTGTTGCCAATTTTCAATCAGCTGTTGAAAAACAACTAAACTTCAAATTCATACATATATAGAGGAGAGAAGAGAGAGGCAGAGAGAGAGACAGAGACAGAGAGACAGAGACAGAGAGACAGAATTTTATTTTTACAAAGGAAGTGATTTGACACTGTGTTTACCAATTTTCAATCGGCTGTTGAAAAACAAACTAAAGTTCAATTCATACATAATAGAGAGAGAGAGAGAGAGAAAGAGAGAGGCAGAGAGAGAGACAGACAGACAGACAGACAGACAGAGACAGACAGGACAGACAGACAGAGAAACAGAGACAGAGGCACAGAGAGACAGAGAGAGGGGAGAGTCTTCAAACATGTCAATGAAGGAGGCTCAACTGCTAAGCCTGTTACAAGCTAGACAGCGGGAACATGATCTCCAAAGCACGCTCGATAAAACATCTCCTTCAACCCGGGCCCGCTCATTGTCAATTCAACGAATTCAGCAAGGGATACCAATAAAACGAAGACGAGGGTTCTCCAATGGCGTCTTATACGTGAAGGAGGAAAAAATGGCGTGATACGCTGGCTTTTGAGAACAAATTCAGCACTGCATTTTTCCTCCTCTTTTTTTTCTTTTCTTTTTTGCAGAGGCAAAGCTGCAATTATGTCCTCCGCACGAGCATATTTAGCCAATCAGAAGCGAAAGTGACGCCTTTTGTGCGGTTCAAAGCCGCAACAAATTTTCACATAGACACACAAACTAACCCCCTTCAGAAAATGGGTGGGCAGGGGATGGGTAGGTAAGGCGGGGGGGGGGGGGGGGGCGTTGTTAAAAGTACCATGACAGGCATGTGTTGTTAGGGTTGTTTTTTGCTGCCCCAACTCTTGCCAGCTCCAGTGGTGTTCCTCCCAGGTCATGGTGGGACCCACGGAGGACTCGGAAGCTGGGGCAATTATATTATGCATGATGATGGAGATGAGGATGATGGTAAAGATGAGCTATGGAGGGCCATAGTGGTTTGGCAACTGTGAGACAGGGCCGCATGCCACGCTTCCGGCCGTCCGTGTTATCATCCACAATCATCACAGTGTTATACCAAGGGAAGCACCCCCAAGATCTGCACCGTGTGTGAACGGGGCGTTGGGTAAACTCGGCTGTGTGGCAACAGCCTCCCCACTGGGCCCAGTAAGCACACTCGCTCTGGAGTAGGAAGCCAACCTCTGGGACTCGAACCCGGGGTCATCTCTGGTCCAATGGGGTCATAATTCCACAGGTTAAAAACGAAAGTGGGGTCATAATTCCACAGGTTAAAACGACAACGGGGTCATAATTCCACGGCTACGGGCCAAACCAGACAGGATAAAAGAAACACCAAAACAAAAGTAAATTAAAAAAAAGGACGAAGAAAGAAAGACAAAAATCTTCTATAACGGCCTATGGCACCTTGCTGGAATGGACACGCTTCCTGATTTAAAACAAACAAACAAACAAACAAACAAAAAACCCAGAAAATTTAACCCTAGAGCTAGTTTAGTTCGAGGTTAGACTGTAACCCGGGGCTGAACTCCCTATCCCCGACTTTTACATGCGGGCCAAAGAGCTCCAGCAGGAAGTTGGGCGCCAGACAAATCCTCATTATTATTATTATTATTTTTAAAGCTGACTTTTGTAATTGTTCTTTGACACAAGAGCATGATCACGAAATCCTTCGTAGAAAAAAAGACAAAGTGCTGTGACCGCACTCTATGACATACACACTACAGACATGGCATAAACAGATTTATTTCGTTCCATCGGAGGAAGTACAGAAAAACAGTTTGTGCATGAACAAGACGTACTTACGACATGCTCAATAAAAATTTTAATTACAGCAGCCTTTACAACGGCGGTTCACGAACGAAGAGAGAGAGGGAGAGAGAGGGTGGGTGGGTTTTTGGGGGATGGGGGGGGGGTTAAAGACGTTCCTTTTCCATATTATTATTATTATTATTATTTATATGGCATCTAAAACAACCATTGTAGTAGCTCGCAAGAAAGACACCACAAAAATTAATACATGTACTGTTTTTGCAACAGTTACGATGGGGAGTGCCCCTGTACACTGGAAATAGTCGAGTCTGGTACGGTTCTACCCAGTATCCGGGGGAGCCGGGGTGGTCGAATGGTAGAGCGGTTGGACTTCTAATGCTCGGGTCGTGAGTTCGATCCCGCCAAATAATTTGTGCTGGCTTTTTTCATCGTTTGCCCCCGTCTTTGATATCACCCTATGTGGTGGAAAAGGACGTTTAAACCCCAAACACCCACCCACCCTCTACTCAGTGTCCCCAAATAGGACACACCACACAAATTATAATAGAAATGTCATTCAGAATTGCCAAACTGAAATTGGCTAGAGTTGACTCTTTGCACCACGTGACTCTAATAATGTTCACCGACAAAAAGGGCCCTCCCCTTGGAAACTGCTGAAGGAAAACAAGAGGGTGGGGTGGGTTGTTTAGGGGTTACAATACAAAATCTACATACTGGCATTTCGCTTCTTTGAAGGAACTCTTCCGGCCTACCTTCCAAACTCCCTCACAGTCCGCCAAAGAGCACGCACTCTTCGGTTCTTCCTCTGAAAAGTTCCCTCGCCGGAACCTCAAGACAGTAGGCGAGCGCGCGTTCAGCTTTGCTGCCCCCGTCACTCTGGAACGCAACTACCTGCAGGTCTGAGAGACTTGACGGACAAAGACCGTTTCAGGTCTGACTTGAAAACGTCTCTGTTTCCGGCTGGATGTCGACTAGGTCCGCTTACTTCCTCTTGATTCAGCTGGGAGCCAGGATAGCCGAAGGGTAGAGCGTTGGACTCTCTCACTGCTCGGGTCATGAGTTCGAATCTCGGCTGGGGCCGAACAATTTGTGCTGATTTTTTTTTTCTTAGTTGCCCCCGTCTTTGATAACACCCTTACCTGGTAGAAAAGGACGTTAACTTGAACTCCCAAAGACCCGCCTACCCTCTTGATTCAGCTGATCTGTGTGTGTGTGTGTGTGTGTGTGTGTGTGTGTGTGTGTGTGTGTGTGTGTGTGTGTGTGGTAAGCGCTATTTGTGTGTGTGTGTGTGTGTGTGTGTGTGTGTTGTGTTGTGTGTGTGTGTGTGTGTGTGTGTGTGTGTTGCATATTTTGTTGGTATGAGTACGACGCTTTGAGTCACTTTGTGAAAATTTTCGCTCTATAAGTACGATTCATTATCATTATTACTTCTCTGACATTACATGCCATACCCACACTTCACTACCAAGCGCACCTCGCGTTAAAGTGTGATTGACTTCCATCCCACACCCGTTTGCTGGCCAGTGATAAATCGGCCTGACACGTAGCAGGACCGCGCATGCGTCTGACACGCGTCTCTTGGCCGCCATGTTGCGGTCCAAGTTCATTACTGGTGAGGTCGGGAGGTCGCAGGGGCTAGCATCTGCCTCGGAGCTACTTTTGTATCACGGGGTGAAGTCAAAATAATAATAAATAAGAAGAAAAATATTGATCTTCAGCCCTCAAAATTTCAAGTAAATGCAATTCTAAAATTCTGAAACTTAAATTGCTGACCTGGCCCATCGCAACACGTGATTGTTCATGATATGGTATTGTTTTTTTTGATAATGAGGATGATAATGAGGATGACGATGGTGCTACCGGTATGATGACGCTATGGAAGTCCATGTGGTTGACTAGGTTAACTAGGCCCTTGAACTACTGGATGGGAGGCTACTGGAGGAAAAAAAAAATCCGGCTAGCCTCAGCCGGGATTCGAACCCGGATCTCCCTGTCCAGGGTCCGAAGTTCTAAACACTACACTTCATGTACCTTCTTCTCGTATAGCCAAACTTGAAATAGTTTCGAGACAGGCCACTGCTGCGTTAGGACACGTCTCACAATTTCATCAAAATCTCACCCGTCTCACTGGAATAGAGTTTCCAAAAATCTGGGTGCGGCCTGGCTTTCACTGGAGCGTAATTTCACTCGCAATGTTCGAATTTTGTCGGATACTCAACGTCACTGCCATTTTGGACAAGCTGGCATTTCATTCAGACAAAATCATGTCAAATCTGAGTCGCGACGTCTGGCGACAAAATGTCCTGGTCGCTCTTGTAATAGTATATCTGCACGTTTTCAAGAAGCTGGAGGTGGACTGAGATAAGATGCGCGAGCCAATCCAGAAACAATATCTGTCTGTTGAAAATTGCTCTCAATTTCAACACTCCCGGCTTCCCAACATGCGGTTGGCGCTCGCAAAGATTTGAGTGTCAAAGTTTGAATAAAGTTTGTGAGTGTCTTTGTCAAGTTTGTTGTATTATTGTTCCCATCCTGCAGAACTCAGTCATTAGGCAGATTTAGTAGGACTTCGTAAGGACTTCGCTGAGCAGCGTAACCCATTTACATGTAAATTAGGCTCACGCGGCAGAGGCCGCATGCTGCTAACGCGCTGCGATTGGCTATGGCACCCGTAACGTGCCTAATTTACATGCAAATGGGTTACGCTGCTCAGCGAAGTCCTCCGTACGAAGTCCTACTAAATCTGCCTATTTTTGTCAGCGTTCCTTCCGTTACCAGGCCCCTTTTACTTGGAATCAGCTCCCTCTTACAATCAGAAACAGTTCAAACAAGGAATCCTTCGAAGTCCCGACTGAAAACCCATCTCTTCACCCTTCATATCTGTGCCATGTTGTCGTTCTGCTGGTGTGAGTGCGTGTGTGCGCAGGGAACGGGTGTGTGTGTGTGTGTGTGGTGTGTGTGTGTGTGTGTGTGTGTGTGTGTGTGTGTGTGTGTGTGTGTGTGTGTGTGTGCGTGTGTGTGTGTGTGTGTGTGTGTGTGTGGATATGAGTTTTATTAGTTTTTAATCTGTTTTGTCAGTTTCACCTTGTCTTGTGTTTGTTTTTATCTGTCTTTTCTGTTTTCTTATGTCATAATATGGATAAAATATGTAATTTTATGTTAAAAGCGCCTAGAGCTTAGATAAGGTTAGGCGCTATATAAATTTTCTATTATTATTATTATTATTTGGAAATGTTTGAGAAATCATCAGCTGTCGAGAAATCCAACTAAAAGAAATTAGCAACAATAATAATAATAATGTTGTTGTTGTTGTTGTTGTTGGCACTTCGCGCGAGCGGTCGAACAATGAAATTCTGACGACCGTTGTGACACTACTGGAAAGCTCTGTGTGGTACGTCGCCTCGTTATCAAGTACGCTTTTCTAGGCTCAGCATTACAAGACAGACGCTGTGACTGTGCAGGTGTCGAAGTGGTGTGATGATAGACACACCGCGAATACAGCGCAGAGCAACCTGTGAGCATAAACATCGTAGCATTAATTCCTCTAACGCCTTTTAACAAGACATTCGCTATCCAGGAGCAGACGGGTGAAATCACGATGATCCGTCAAACGGCAAACATTGATTCCGAGTACTCGGAGGACTAACGAGCAACAGTTTCTGGCTGACCACCTGGGTAAAAACAGAAACCACACACACACACACACACACACACACACACACACACACACACACGCACACACTGTGCATGCACGCACGCACGCAGAGAGAGAGAGAGAGAGAGAGAGAATGACAATGACAATGAGAGAGAGAGAGAGAGAGTCCAAAGGCCAACGAACCTAATAAGGAGAGAGAGAGCCAGTATTGAGATGAGATCCTTGCTATTTGAAGAAAGAAGGGGCATTCTGCGCGTACTAATCGGAGTATGTGTGATGATGATGATGATGACGACGATGATGATGATGACGACGATGATGATGATAGTAGGTTAAGATGTTAGGGAGGAGAGGTGTTGTGTCTGTCTGGTATACTGCATTACCGCAGGTGTGATATAGATCAACGCAGCACAATATCTCTGTGGTAGTGCGGAATAAGTTGTCTTTAGTAAAAGCCAATAAATGTTTGAAGATGCGTCTTTAAAAAAAAAAAATCAGTTGTATAAATCTATTTATTTTTGCCCCACTTTTTCCTCCTTTCTAAACCGGGAGTTTTAGAGGGAGAGGACTGCAGGGAAAACGGGTGGGTGGGTGGGTGGGTAAGGGTGAAGGGAACGGGTAGGTGGCTAATGCCGGTGGAAAGTACCAACGTGATGCCGGTGTAGCAGTCGCCAGTCAGCGAAAGACTAGATGTCATGCCAGCCGTTAAGTACAACGCGCTGTCTGTCAACGCGACAGAACTACGCCAGCTAATGGTGGCATCCTCGTCAGACAGCCATCGGAGGAAGAGCCGCGGAAAACAAGAAAGATCATCACATCAGTCGGAAAGATCGATTCACATCCATATACTTAC
Organism: Batillaria attramentaria; assembly: GCA_018292915.2. NCBI lineage: Eukaryota > Metazoa > Mollusca > Gastropoda > Batillariidae > Batillaria > Batillaria attramentaria. The sequence goes on along the minus strand of JACVVK020000693.1, from coordinate 211,356 downwards.
AAAAACATCTTTCACTGCAACCACGTCTTTTCAAGGGGCCTGACAACCCACGATGGAATGAGAGGGCGGTACCGGTTGGGGGGTGAGGAGGAGAGGGGGGGGGGGGAAAGGAGGGGAGAGAGGGGGGATGGGAGAGGGGGGGATGGGGGTGGGGATGGGTTGTGGTTGTCGGAGGGGGTAGGAGAAGGGGAAAGTGAAAAGGGGGATGGGGGGTGGGGCTTAAATATTGATGGCTCAACTTTTAAAAAAAAAAGGTCGGGTCGGTCTCGTTTCTTTTTCTCTCGTGAATATATATATGTGCGTACCAGAGTTTAGTTAGTATTAATTAAAATTAGTTATAATTAGTGTTATTGATAATCAGTATTAATTAGTATTAATCAGTATTAAGTAGCGTTAATTAGATTAAGTGCGGTTTAGTTACTGTAATTTACAGGAATTATAAGCATAAAGTATTAAGCACTACAAAGTGAATAGTTTTTAGTATTGTGGTTTCACACACACACACACACACACACACACACCACACACACACACACACACACACACACACACACACTGCAAAAAGCTCAACACAGCTCACATATCCAGAGAAACATGTGCATCACACAATCGGTTGTATTCAATCAAGCATGACAGTGACTGGCAATAGATACATGAAACATAGTAAACCGGTCTCTTTTTTTTTTTTTTTTCATTTGGTCCACTGACAGCATGCTTTCTGCATGATCAGGCTTTTAAAGATTTAAGCTCCCAACAAAAAGCTTTCCGAAGTGTGAAAATTTTTTACAGAGTCGACCGTGCAAGCACAGTCAACTCTGTCACAGTTGCAGAGTTTTCAGCGTCCCTGAAACCCCAACAAAAGCCAAGGGCAGTCTGATTCAAAGCTCAGTTTGCGTTTTGACACTGAGCGAGAAAGATCGTGCAGCACTCAACATCCCGGCACTGGACACTGTAGGGATGTGTCTCGCTCTCTGACCAAAAGCCAAATGGTACCACGGCAAACTCGTGCTCTGGTTTTATATCGGTCCTCAAAGTGCTGAAAACTCTGCAACTGCTGACAGAGTTGACTGTGTTTGTACGGTCGACTCTGTAAAAAAATTTTCACACTTCGGAAAGCTTTTTGCTGGGACCTTAGATCTTTAAGGAGTTTTACGTCCATTTACACTACATAAGGTAGTATCAAAGACGAGGTAACGAGGAAAACAAGGTCTGCACACAGTTTGGGCTGCCAGCCAGGGTTCAAACTCAAGACCCCATCATCAGAAGAAGAACAAGATGAGAGAGAGAGAGAGAGAGAGAGAGAGAGAGAGAGAGAGAGAGAAGAAGAAGAAGAAGAAGAGGAAGAGAAACATATAGATCTACTTCTCCACGGCAACACAGACTTTCCATTGTCAGTTAACGTACATATTTTTCACACAGTTTCTAGAGTTTATCACACTTTCGGCACGTTTTTCTTAGCCCCATAAATAAATATACTAGTACGTACTATCATCGACTGTAGCAGCTGACCGCCGTTGATAGGAAAATGCTCATTGACAAACTGAGACCTCTCTCTCTCTCTCTCTCTCTCTCTCTCTCTCTCTCTCTCTCTCACACACACACACACACAATTCGTATACCGCCATTGCATATGTTGCTTAAATTGAATTTTTATTGAGCATGTCATAAGCATGTCTTGTTTATGCTCAAACTGTGTTTCTGTAATTTCATCAGTGCAACAAAAATAATCAGTTTTAAACCAAGAAGAAGAAGAAGAAGAAGAAAATCACGAGAGTAACGTCTTCTTTACTCTTCACAAAATAATTGAAACTGCTGAAAGAGCATAATGATATACCATTTTCTTAAAATGAAGTAGTTCAAGGTTTTTGGTTTTTTTCTTATTCCGCAGAAGCTTAAAAACAAAGGACTGCTGAAAAAAAAAAAAGATGAGAATGAATTAAGAAGAAGGAAAAGGGGGGGGTGGGGGGAGGAAGATGAAGAAGACAGAGAAGAAAGAGAAAGAAAAAAAGGCAATTGGTAGCAGAAAGAATGAGAAAAAGGAAGCATAAAATAAGAAGACAAATAATAACACACACACACACACACACACACACACACACACACACACACACACACACACACACACACACACACACAACGAAGAGTTGGAGAATGTAGACTGAGAAGAAAAAGAAATGCTTTGGAAATGTTCAGCCCATAAAATTCGAAAATAAATGCAATTCTAACTTCCGAAACTTATAGTGATGAGCTGAGCCTTCTCACTAAGTGACTGTAATGCGTTCATGTCCATCCAGCGTGTGGGACAGTGCGTGTGATTCACGTGAGCGCGCGTGCTGGGTTCAGCCAATCCAAGAAATTGGGTAAAGCGCCCGCACAATACATTATTATTATTATTATTTAAGAAGAGTCAGTTATTTAGGGCTTAACGCCGCGCAAGCAACAAAGACTATTTCGCAGCTAATCAAGGGTGGGTGGGTGTTTGGGGGTTTAACGTCCTTTTCCACACATAGGGTGATATCAAAGACGGGGCAACGATGAAAAAGCCAGCACAAATATTTGGCCCCAGCCGGGATCGAACTTACGACCCGAGCATTAGAAGTCCAACGCTCTACCATTCGACCACCCCGGCTCCCCGCAGCTAATCAAGGTCCTTCTTCGCCAGACTAAACTAAAAAGGAAGACATTAAAACAAGGTGTAAATGTATATAAAAATTCTACCCGGTTTAAATAATAAACACGTTTCACTTCTTTGTGCATCGAACACATAGAGGTCGAGGATAGTCCGTATTACTTGAGGTTTCTAAATTTCATTCTTTCACGAATTTGACTCTTTCAAGAAGCAAAAGATGCTGTCAGGGCTGGAGAACATCCCGGAACAACACCTTCATAGAATGTTAAATAAGTTAAAGAAGAGGACGGAAAAGCAGAAGACTACGATAAGAAGAAAAGCGTCAAACAATGAATCGTCAAAACTTCATCATTCATCATGACATAGCGCAACTCGCCTATGGTGGCATTTTGTCCGAAGTGAAAAGTGTGGAACATGAGCATCTGGCAAACATTCCGTGCGTGTGACATCCACTCTGGGAGGTAGAGGGGAAAAACACTGCGTCAGTAGGGCCTTCCAAATATTCGGATTTCATTTAGAAAGAAGGAAAGGTTGCACTGGCTACGTAGACGGTCTGAATGCCAGCCGGATCAGCTGTACCTTCCGATACATTCGACATGAGTGTTATTGCTTGTAAATCATTGTGGGAGACTGGCGACGCAAAATGTCGAGTCATGAACACCTCTCTCTCTCTCTCTCTCTCTCTCTCTCTCTCTCTCCGTCTCTCTCTGTCTCTCTCTCTCTCCTCTTTTCATATTAATTTTTCGTACTTTAGCAACGGTAAGTTCGAACATTTATGCCAAAACTTTTACGGTTGGAAAATAAAGATTACTCTCTCTCTCTCTCTCTCTCTCTCTCTCTCTCTCTCTCTCTCTCTCTGTACTTTAGTGCCTCCCATGGTCTTTGTCTTTGTGGATGAATCAGTAGTATTGATAATTGGTAATTTTTTTTCTTACTGTCTCTGAATTCTAGGTTTTTGTTGACTGGTTTCATTGTTTACTTTTTCTCTTTTCCTTCTGATCTTTTCTTTTCGGGGGGGGGGGGGGGGAGCATCTCGTAAGACTTATTGCTCAACTGCGACAATTACTATCCAAATGAACGTTTCGTCCTGATGATGATGATGGTGATGATGATGATGATCATCATCATCATCATCATCATCATCATCATCATCATCTCTCCATCAATGTTTTTTTACCTGGCATCTAATCATGGGTAAAACAGGACAAGATGCAACTTTAGCGAGTGCACATAGATCAATAGGTCGACAGCGTGAACGAAACGGACGTAATATTTCATCAATATGCATGTGCTAGAATATAATAAATACATATAACGAAATAATAATAATAGAAATAATGGTCTTTGGTTGTATACGTGTCAGGTACTCGTTCAACCCGTCGGAGTGGGTGGGTGGGTGGGTGTTTGGAAGTTTAACGTCCTTTTCCACCACATAATCCCCCGTCGGAATCTGTCCTACGCTGGATATGAATATGTTCATCAGAAAGCTCGCGACGTTCGATAATTATTACTGTAAGTTCATCAAGTTCGCCCTCAGTTTCATATCCCCCCCCCCCCCACCCACCCCCCTGTGCTTCCAAAGGACTGGACAAAATTACTTGATTTGACTTGGTAATTGTTTTTCTCCGTTCCGTTTCGTTTGCCCATAATCGATAAATTTCTGATGCAGTTTATGCATTGCGCATGAGGAACGGGCTCAACTGCAAGTGAAAAGTTCAAGCCTACTGAGATGTAATTCTCGAAGAAGTCGCGAGAAAAGAAAAAAAAAGACACATATATCACTGCATATTGCTTTGTGGGGTGTTTAGTGCTCCCCCCCCCTTCCCCCACTCCCTGTCCAGCTTGTTGGGGGGAAGGGGGTTGAATTCCTTCCTTTCTTTCATTCTTTGTTTTCTTGACATGTTATCTCGGAGTTAGTTAGTTAGTTAGTTAGTTAGTTAGTTAGTTAGTTAGTTAGTTAGTTAGTTAGTTAGTTCTTAACGCTAAGTTATGTGGGAACCACGATATTGTCTCAAAAGAGGAAGACAGAACGAAGAGCACCAGGCGAAGTAACAGGTTCTTTATTTATTTTATGTCTCGTTGTTTGTTTGTTGTGTTTTGGGTTTGTTGTGTGTTGTTTTGGGGGGGTAGGTTTGGGGGTTTTATGCTGGAAGGAGGGGGGGGGGTCTAAAGTCTCTACGTTTCTAAACCAGAGGAAGAACTTCGGAAAAATCGCACAACAGAAAAAAGCAACAAAGAGGAACAAACTTAATTTTTGGTCAATTAGGCATTGGCGTTTTTTTTCCCCCCCCTTCAAATCAGACAGCGAGAACGGAGAAGCACAACCGTAGGAAAATAAAAAAAGAAAGAACACCGTGTTCCTCCCTAAACAAGACACAAGAAACCCCAGAAAAGTGAGATTCAAACGGCAAGGACGGGCGGAAGGGGGTAGAGGGGGGGGGGGGAGCAGGAGAGGGGGAGATTAAAAAAAAAACAAAAGAGCGGCAATCGAGAAAGGGCACCAATATCGGATTTATAGTGCACTGAAGAACCAGCAAAAACAGAATATCAATAAATGTTCCCCACGGACATACGTTTCCTGAACATACCCTACACAGTTTGAAATGAGCGTCAAACAATTTTTTCCAGGCAATTTTGAAACAAAACAAAAAAAAGCAAGTGACTCACCTTCTCGAAGGCTGGGAGATCCGCAGGAAACAGCTAGTTGGGTAGCTCTCTTCTTTGGCTCTGTCACCTGACGCAGGGGAAGACCAGGCTCTGTCCAGCTCTCGCGGTTGTCCGGAGGGAGTGAGGTCGGCTGGTGGAAGGTACCTGCACGTGCAATGTAGCGCTGGTAAAGCACGCGCCCCCAGTGGTGCAAAAGACTGGCCAGTCGGAAAGGTGCGCTATATAGCGGCGCGCCACCGTCAACCAATCAATATTTAGCATCCCGAGTGACGCAGTACTCCACGTCACAAGAACCGTCCCGCGCGCCCCATTCTGGTCCGTTCTGCTCCACCCCCCTTTGCTTCCAGTCCATTTCTTCTCTCTCTCTCTCTCTCTCTCTCTCCTGATATCATGTCCAAATGACAAGGTCATGCAACGTTTTGCAACTTTCTTGTATAAGGCGCTTAAACGTAGAGATACAAATCCTAGTTAATCATGTCTGCTGTTTATTGCAATACTGATGGACGTGTGATATGCCACTGTGATTATATGCGAATATTGCCGTGTGCAGGTATATTCATACCCACCAACCTTCGCATGGGCCCAGTGGCCTACCAAATGAAATAATTCAATTCAATTCAATTCAATTCTCTCTCTCTCTCTCTCTCTCTCTCTCTCCTCTCTCTCTCTCTCTGCCGTGACCTATTATCTCTTGCTTTTTCTTTTGTTGACAGTAGATTTAGTCCATGTAGTATAGCAACGGCAAGTTTTAAAATTGGTATGAACATGCCTGTAACTTCTACCGTCGTAAAATAAGGGTTCTTGTTCTTGCTCTCTCTCTCTCTCTCTCTCTCTGAGATAGGCCTTCCCTTGCCTAACTCTATCCTGAAATAAAGGCTTCATCATCATCATCATCATCATCATCATCTCTCTCTCTCTCTCTCTCTCTCTCTCTCTCTCTCTCTCTCTCTCTCAGTGGAGCCTGGACTGAGAGCCAAATGGTAGAGCGTTGGACTTTCAATGCTCGAGTCGTGAGTTCGAATCCCGTTCGAATGGCCTTTTTCTCGTTTCCCCGTCTTTGATTTCACGCGTACGTTGTGCAAAAGGACGTTAAACCCCCAAACACCCACCCCACCACCTCTCTCTCTCTCTCTCTCTCTCTCTCTCTCTCTCTCTTGCAACGGCAACCTCGGAAACGGCCAGTGCGCCAAGAACTGCTGCCATGACTGTATGAAGTGTCATTATCAAAGTCTCCCTCAGTCCGCTCTTTTTACGACCTCTCTCTCTCTCTCCCTCTCTCTCCCTTCCTCTACTCTTTCTGTTCACGGTTCTGGACAGCGTCTCATTACGATTATACGTCTTACCAACCCAAGCTACACTGGATGTGGGCAGTAGCTCTGTCTGTCTGTTGATTGTTGTGCTTGCGGCCGCCCTGTGTGGCGTAAGGACACAAATTGAGCGCGGGGGTTAAGTTTGGTGTTTCAAGTGTTTGAGGTAACCCTGTTTTGCGAGCGATTTTGTCGTCAAGAAAAAGCGTGTTTTTCTTGATCTTTGTACTTGGTAGGGCAAAGTGCGTGCCAGGGGGTAGCGGGGGGGGGGGGGGGAGCGGGGGGTAGCAAGAGGAGGCAAGCTGCCAGTGAAGCTGAGATTTTTTTGTGCACGCTAGAGGCAAAGTTGACGTGATCGGATTTGGGCGAAGTGGCTTTCTTGCCTGAACTGTAAGTAGACTAGCATTACTCCAGTGAGGCCTGAGAAGAAATGAGACATTCAAATTTTTTAAAAGTACTGTCAGGTAAGTGTCCTTGAATGGTCTGTGCATGGTAATTTTTGTTGCTAGACTGAAGCATTTTTAGGGGGTGACTATGATGCCCGAGTCTAATATTGAATATAATGATAGGCGCATTTTAAGGCTTCATGCATTTGTATTCTTTGACCTGTTTGCCTCCGGGGGGGCAACGTCGCAGATTGCCTGCGGCTCCGGTAACTTGCCCGTCGCAACCGAAGAATAAATCAGTTGTGACCGACTTGTCAGTCTGTCTGGAATAAGGGGTTTTCAGTTAACTCAAGGCCTACCAAGTAAGGTTGGGACTTACAAAAAAAAAATCTTCTTTTTTTTTTTTTTTTTTTTTAGGGAATCAGTAAGAGGGTCCATATTGAACCGTTCTGGAAGGTTTGCACGTTTGTTTGTTTGTTTGTTGTTGTTGTTTTTGTTGTTTTGTCGGGGAGCCGGGGTGGTCGAATGGTAGAGCGTTGGACTTCTAATGCTCGGGTCGTGAGTTCGATCCCGGCTGGGGGCCAAATATTTGTGCTGGCCTTTTTCATCGTTGCCCCGTCTTTGATATCAACCTATGTGGTTGAAAAGGACGTTAAACCCCCAAACACCACACACACACCCTTGTTGTTTTGTTTTTTTTATCCTTCCATCATCTTCCCATTGTTTCAATTTTTATTTCTTATTTTATGTTTACACCTTTTTTTTAGTGGCTTGTTTTAAAATCGGTGTTATTGTGTGTATTTTCTATATAGAATCTGTGCATCTGATAATATTTGTTCTAAAAAAAATCAAATTAATTGGGATTTAAATTTGGCTTAGTGGGAGTGTTGCACTTTGATTATACTCGTGTTTGCTGCAGTACAGATACAGATACAGGTAGCTTTATTGTCCTTAAAACAGGAAATATGTCTTCGGCTTCACCGACAGGTAAAGGAGATCATGAAATCACACAAGAGGTTGGTTGATAATCTCTCTGATAATCTCTCTCTCTCGGATGTGCATGAGTCAAAAGTAAACGAAGTATTGCAGCACAGCCTCACTGAAATCTCCCAGTGGTGTAAAGCAAACCACATGGTAATTAGTACCACCAAAACCAAAAGCATGCTAATTACAACGCGCCAAAAACACCAACGCAAACTATCTCCCCTACGGTTGTCAGTTGGGTTTGAGTCTATCGAGCAGGTCTCGAACCACCGTCTACTAGGTGTCATAATTGACGACCAACTAAAGTGGGAAACGCATGTTGATGGTCTCTGTAAATTATTGTCAAAAAATGTATTCTTGCTATCCAAACTAAGTCGCCTAGTTAGCCCTGACATCTGCAAGCTATTCTTTCATGCCCACGTGCAAAGTCATCTAGATTTTGCGTCCACTTTGTGGGACGAGTGCAGCGAAAATCAGTTCAAAAAGGTAAACTCCGTTCACCGGCGCGCTGTCAAACTCTTACACTCGGGTAATTCTAGTACCGACCAAAAGTTTAAAATCCTCAAACTTCTACCTCTTAAACAGCATCTGGAGTTTAACAAATGCTTACTGATGCACAAATTGTTTACTACAAAGCCCCAACATATCTCCATCAACTATTTAATTTCGAACATGATAAACAACATAACACAAGGAACAGTCTGCTCCCAGTGCCTCGTCCAAGGGTTGATATATATAAAAGTAGCCTGTCTTCTCAGGGGCATCCATGTGGAACTCTTTACCACTGAGTATCCAAAACGTTTCCAAATTCATAAACTTCAAACAAATTCTACACGATACGTTATCTGACGATATATATAGAAATGTGTTACATACATGTTTTGCAATATTAGAGACGACTGTAAATTTCTTACTTGGCATACAGCCAGTATCATCAGCACATGCCACGTATGTTTTGATTTGTTTATCGTGTGTATTTTTCTCTCCTGTATTTCCCCTAGATAGTTTATACCTTTTTTTTTAAACTTTTTTATTGTTTGTTTGTTTGTTTTGATTTTTTTCTCAATACCCTTTAATGTAGAATAGCAGGACAGCATGTAAGATAGGCAGCAATGCCTAAATGCTCTATCCTGAATAAAAAACGTTTCATCATCATCATCATCTCTCTCCTCTCTCGGGGAGCCGGGGTCGAACGGTAGAGCGTTGGACTTCTAATGCTCGGGTCGTGAGTTCGTATCCGGCTTGGGCCAAATATTTGTGCTGGATTTTTCATCGTTGCCCGTCTTTGATATCACCCTATGTGGTGGAAAAGGACGTTAAACCCCCAAACATCCACCCTCTCTCTCTCTCTCTCTCTCTCTCTCTCTCTCTCTCTCTCTCTCTCTCCGTGTCTCTGACTCTCCCTCCCCCCCCCCCCCCCATCCTGCCTCCAACTGCAGCAGCACCAGTGTTGATAACTTACATAAAAACTCCATTAATAACAATAGTAAAATCGTACTAAGAGCCGTCAAGGAACCGTTAATCTTGCCTGATATTTTCAAACAGGGCCAACACAAAAAACAAAAAAAAACAAAAAAAAAAGTCAAAAGCGTGGGATAATCGTGTTCGGTACGATGTGTGTTAAGGCATGTGTCCCTTGTACCGCACAGAGCGCCTCGAGAGTGTAAATAATCTTTGAATCACCATGGCGGAGTTGTTTATAACCAAGCAACCAACCAACCAGTGAGGCAACCAATCAGTCCGGGAAACGGGATGGTCCAGCTGGTAGAGCGTTGGACTTTGATTGATCGAGTCGTGAGTTCGAATCCGGCTGGGAGTCACACGTTTGTGTGTTTTTTTGTTTTTTTTTTTGGTAAATTTGGTCTATGATATCACCCTACGTGATGGTGAATGACGTTACCCTGCCCCCACCATGCCCCCCTCCCCCCCCCCACACACCAACAAAACCAAACAAAACCAACCAAAAACCAACAACAAAAAAAAACAGACCACACCCACACACACACACAAACACACACCACACACACACACACACACACACACACACAAAACAAAAACAACAAAAAAAAACAACAGCAACAACAACAAACAAACGTATTTAAAGGGAAACCGCCCCTGTACCTTACAGCAAGTCTTCTGGCCCACCTCGTGATGTAACCTCTACTTCTACTGTAGAGATGACTGTTTTGTTCACCCCCCCCCCCCCCCCCCAGGCTACTACGACCTCGCAATGAACAAAATAGTTCATCTTTCAGAAGGAGGTCGTAGTAATGTTTCATCCCGAAGGTAGGCCAACTGTCGTCTCTAATCCTTCTTGTGGCGGAGACGTTCACGACCAACTCGTAAACCAACTAACCAACCCACTACAGCAAGCCAGCCAGGCAATCCAAATCACCTACGCCGCTGATGAGTCTGGCTGTTCATTCACCGGGGGGGATAACGTCCACGGTGTCACGTGACTGGAAGGTGTGCGAAGAAACGATGATCTACGATGAGAAAGCGTCGATACTGCTCTGTTTCAGCAAATTTCTCCAAAATATCTTGATCAGCAGCAAAACCGCGCTAGGGGGAGAACTGACAACACGGGGGTAAAGCACGTGGTTTGAAAGTCTACGAGGAGCCCGGAATCTGCGAGGAGCAGGAGGGGTGGGTGGGTGTTTAGGGGTTTAACGTCCTTTTCCACCACATAGGGTGATATCAAAGACGGGGCAACGATGAAAAAGCCAGCACAAATATTTGGCCCCAGCCGGGATACCAACTCACGACCCGCACATTAGAAGCGAGGAGCAGGAACTCAGGGTTCGTCCAAACAGTGCGAGACAGTGCGAGGCAGTACGCGCATGTGCCAGGACGTGCGAAGAAATGGAAAGAAGAGCTAAAACATATAAAATCACTGAAATCATGCGACAGTCGTGGCTAGACATTTGTAAGCGCTCTGGACAAATGTCTGTTCGCCGCCGGGTAGGGGGGGGGGGTGAGAGTCATTGTTGTTTTTTGTATGTTTTTTTGTTTCATTCTTGTTTTTTCTGTGGGTTTTTTTTTTCTGTTTTATTGGTATGTGTTATTCTCTTCCGTTTGGTTGATCGTGTGCTTATGTTATGTCTATCCTGTATCTATGTGCAAAATGTGAAAACACAACATACGTAACAGAAAATGTGGTTTGGGTATTGCCGGCGGGGAGGGGTGGGGGGGGGAGTACGGGGGTGGAATCCATACCTTTCTTACGATTGCTGAATAGATGAAAGTCGGGTTGCCACTACTGATCCGTTTCCAGCAGTAAAGAGTCCGCCCGCCGGTTCTAATCAGCGAAAGGAGTGAAGACTTGCTTTGGTCCGCAAGAGTCGCACGCACACAACTAGCAAAATCACATTCTCTCTCTCTCTCTCTCTCTCTCTCTCAAACGTGGTGGAAAAGAACGCTAAACTCCCCAAACACCCACCCACCCTCTGTGTGTGTGTATATATATATATATATGTGTGTGTGTGTGTGTGTGTGTGTGTGTGTGTGTGTGTGTGTGTGTGTGTGTGTGTGTGTGTGTGTGTGTGTTGTTGTTGTTGCTGTTGTTGTTTTCGGTGATTTCAGATGATTAAGCTCTTGCTAACTTTTCCTCGCATGCCCTTCAATATTCGCCATTGCCCCGCACTATTTGCACGGTCCCTCACTGCTCATGACCCCCGTGCTCATCGCGCTTCAGGCGGTGGTGAGGTTACCCTCCGTGTAATTACCGAGGCCGAATCAGACCAGCGCTCTGTCTGTTGCCCGTTGTCTGTGGAAGCGGTCGTGGTGCCACCCAAAGACAGATGGCTTCTGTTTCCAGTGAAGGGCGCCCTGAGAGGGATTAGCGTCGCTCCCTGCATTAATCTTGACGCAGGTGTCTTTCTGGCTGCCATTAGGGCCAACAGGTTCAAAGACAGGCCTCGGGGTATCAATCACCTCCCGGGTAGCTCCACGGACTTCTTCGGTCCGCGCGGCCAGGGCAGGATCGTGAGGCCAGTCTCTGTCAGAGGCGATGAATTGTAAAATTGCCGTCAGCGTTGCTCACGTCACGAGCAGCGCAATCACATCTGAGTGACGTGTCGTGCCACCTGATGCCGAGAGCGGTAAATATCGGACGATAACACTCTTACAGGGTGGTGAAACTGCGAAGCCTTCTGATACTGTCATTTGCATAATACTACCAGGAGGCCAGTAAACATCAGAGCCCGCAAGTAAAAGTCGAGGTTAGGGATTTTAGTCCCGGGTTAAGTCTAACCTCTAAATAAGCTTGCTCTAGGGTTCAATTTTCTGTTGGTTTTTTGTTTAATCAGGAAGCGGGTCCATTCCACCATGGTGCCTAAGGCCGTTATAGAAGGATTTTTTTCTTCCTTTCTTCGCTTTCCTTTTTTTTTTTCAATTTTGTTTTGGAGGGTTTCTTTTGTCCTAGTCTTGGTTAGCCGTGGGTTAAATTAACCTCGAGTTTTACATGCGGGCCCATATGGCTCAAACGTATTGAGAACACTTTATTCGGGGGGGGGGGGGCGATCCCAGCTCAAGTGGTTAAGACTCTGTTACCAGAAGTGAAAAGGCTTAAATGGGCTGATACCGAAGATCTTGGAAACATAAGGTCTTTGCTAATACTGCCATGTTTATGCTCACAGGTCGCTCTGAGCTGTTTTCGTGGTGTCTATCATCACACCACTTCGACACCTGGGCAGTCACTGTGACAGCGCCTATAACGCAGGCACTGAGCCAGCTGAAGCGTACTCGATGACGCGGTGACCACACTGAGCGCTCCAGTAGTGTAACAACAGTCGCAGAAATTTGAATATTCGACCGCTCGCGCAAAGTGTTTAACAAGATTGTATCGCATTAAGAGCTGTACCGGCTAATCTTCAAGATAGAGTAGTTCGAGCGTACAGGCGCACTCGCGGGCGAAACTGTTCTAAAACCAGTTGGCTTAGCAAAGATTGAATTAACCCGTTTAATATTAATAATAATAATAATGAGTATTGTATAGGCGCTTTACCCAATTTCATGAATCGGCTCAAAGCGCCGGGAACTGAACCCAACACGCACGCTCACGTGAATCACACGCATTCTCTCACACACCAGACATAAACACATTACAATCACGTGGTGCGAAGGGCCAGCTCAGCTATTTAAATTTTGGAATTTAGAATTGCATTTATTTTTTCAAATTTGGTGGGCTGAACATTTCCAAAGTTTACAGGGGGAAAAAAAAACAAGGGGGGGGGGGGGGGGCTCTTAACAGGGCACTGTTATGACAACCTTTGAATCAAAGGACAACGTCTCGGGTAGGGTGGAGAGAGGGGGTTAAGGGGGTGGTGGGAGGGGGGATTTCTAGAGATGTGAAATTAGAAACGGGGTATTGTTTGCCCATTAGGTTTGACCAAAAATAGATCCCGCAACAATTATTTTTCCTCTGTCCTTCAACGTCAGCAGTCACGTCAGTCTCGGAGACAAAGGATACGCGTGTGTGTGTGTGTGTGTGTGTGTGTGTGTGTGTGTGTGTGCGCGTGCGTGTGTGTGTGCGTGTGCGTGTGTGCGTGCGTGTGTGTGTGCGTGTGCGTGTGTGCGTGCGTGTGCGCGCGCGCGTGTGTGTGTGTGTGTGTGTGTGTGTGGTGTGTGTGTGTGTGTGTGTGAGAGAGAGAGAGAGAGACAGAGAGAGAAGAATTCAAATCATACGAAAAAAAAACAACAAAAAACAAAAACAAAAAAACAAACGGCAACCTAACCTGTAACCTTTGAACAACAGTACCTCATCAAAAAGACCAAAGGACAGGACCGGTAACTGACTTCCTCACCTTCATCACCAGCACCCCCTCCCCCTCCCCCCCACTTCCACAACCCTCCGCACTCCACCCGTCCCTGATACCAAGGACCCCCTTCTCTAAATCAGGTTCCGTTGCAGGAACCCAGTTCCAGTGAATTATTTAACTTTGCCTCCAGCCACCGAATCGAACCAGAGCGGAAGGTCACAGCAAGTGCCACCGCGGGAGTGTGATTAAGTTACAACCCCCCCCCCCTCTTTCATCCTTCACGGGCTTGCATCAAACTAGCGGCCTTTTTGTCAGGGGGGGTCTGTTTGCCTCAAGTCCATTGGTAATGGGAGCAAACATGCTGTGTTAACAACATTCCACGCATGTATGTATACGTGTACACGTTCTGCTGTGCCGGACTGTCGAAAAGTTCGATCAGATAGTGTATGATTCAGTGTCGGTGTAGGGCTTGGGTGGTTCGCATGGTAACTGCAGCGTCACTCAAGCGCGTCCGACCGTGCACTAACCCCGCTTTTATTTGGTATTTTTTGTTGGTCTGGGCCCGTATGTAGAACTCGAGGTTAATTTAGCCCACGGCTACGGGCCTAACCCAGACTAGGACAAAAGAAACCCCAAAACAAAATTAAATTGAAAAAAAAGGAAGCAAAGAAAGAAAGACTAAACTCCTTCTATAACGGCATAGGCATCTTGCTGGAATGGGCCCGCTTCCACACTGATTTAAAACAAAAAACAACGGAAAAGTTAACCCTAGAGCTAGTTCAGTTCGAGCTTAGACTCTAACCTGGGGCTAAACTCCCTAACCCCGACTTTTACATGCGGGCCCTGGATTACGTACGACCTCTCTCTCTCTCTCTCTCTCTCTCTCTCTCTCTCCTCACCTGAAGACATAAGATATTTTATTCGATCCCATAAAAGGGAAATTAGACAAATCAAACGTGTTCAAAGCGGGTGGATATCGTTGTCACGGATACCCTAAACCCTTTTGGGAAGGTACCTTTTGACCATCTTCCGGGCTGCTGAGCACCCTCTGAGCGCATCGGCTGCTATACTCTCTCTCTCTCTCTCTCTCTCTCTCTCTCTCTCTTGTCGTCATGCGTGCTCTCTTTTATTAATATTGCCCTTTGTAGTTGTAGCAACGGCAAGTTTTAATACTGGTTTGCGGACCAAAACTTCCACCGTTGGAAAATAAAGATTAATTTCATTTCATCTCTGTCTCTGTCTGTCTGTCTCTGTCTGTCTGTCTCTGTCTGTCTGTCTCTGTCTGTCTCTCTCTCTCTCTCTCTCTCTCTCATTTATAAACACCCAACATGTACACATTTACATAATCATGTTAGTTTTCATTCACTTTAATCATTTCTGTTTCTTGGTTATCTTTATCATCTATTTTAGCTAGTATGCTTATTGTCCGTCTTCTTGTATTTCAGTTTTAATGTCTATAATGTGTATAATCCTTAGCTTACTTTTACTCTCGTACTGTAGTCTAGCATCGGCAAGGTCGCAAACTGGCCTTTTGGCCAAAATCTTCTACCGTTGGAAAATAAAGGATTGTCATTGTCATTGTCTCTCTCTCTCTCTCTCTGCTCAGTCTTTTTAAGCTAAATTGCATAAATTGCATAAATATCTTAATTCAGCTGACTAATCGCCCTTTTTTTCTGCCTGTATTTTTTCTTTGATCTGATTGCATTGTTTCATATCATTACT
The DNA here is from genome assembly GCA_018292915.2 of Batillaria attramentaria. Lineage (NCBI taxonomy): Eukaryota > Metazoa > Mollusca > Gastropoda > Batillariidae > Batillaria > Batillaria attramentaria. The sequence goes on along the minus strand of JACVVK020000693.1, from coordinate 195,902 downwards.
AAACTGCTCCCTCCTTCTCTTCCTAGTCAGCCGCGAATGAGTCTTTGTGGCTTGCGCGGCTTTAAGCCCTAAAAACTCACTCACTCACCCTTCTCTTCCTAGTAAGACAACCCTTATAATTACTTACTTGTGTGCATGTACAGAGGTTTATGCACTTACCAATGTTGTGCTTAAATAACGTTGAATGTTTTGATTCATACAGCCTTCGCAAAAAGTTAAGGACCACTTGCAAATATCATTCAACTTTTGTCGTGGTGGCATGCTGGTGTAGTGCTGAAAACGGCGGCTTATGTAGGCAAACAAATTAGCACAGTTCATAACCAGGGATGCAATCTTTGACCTGCATCTCATTTTTGCTGTGCCGAAAGCCCCAGGTATCGCTCACTGAACATTGAAACTCGGTCTAGTTTTGCCTAAATTGCAGATTTTCAAACGCGCCGAGCATGCTGTGTGACGCGCACGTGCCATCCACACAGTGGTCGCCATGTTCACTAATTACCCCTTAACCTTGCTACCGAATTTTACGGGAAAAATCTTATTCGTTTATTTTTTTCTGATTTATTGAAACTGTCACCCATTATGTTGACTGGTCCTTCACTTTTTGTGAAGACTGTATGAGCATTTACATAAGCTTTAGCTTGTTGTGGTCGACTTTGTCGTTACTGTGAGCTAGCGAACGTGTGTAGTTGAAGTTGAATATAAAAAAAGAGGGTCAAACAAAACCCACAGAAAAACTGACAAAGTGCATTATTTACTAGCATCGCCTTTGCGGGCCCACAGTAGAAAATGTCATAACAACTGGGGTGTTGTTACGTCAAGACATCTTCCACTGGAAACATTTTCATTCATCTTTGTGTGTGTGTGTGTGTGTGTGTGTGTGTGTGTGTGTGTGTGTGTGTGTGTGTGTGTGTGTGTGCGTGTGTGTGCGTGTGTGTGTGTGTGTGTGTGTGTGTGTGTGTGTGTGTGTGTGTGTGTGTGTGTGTGTGTTTTCCATCGACAAATCCGGTTTCCCGTGGACCGAGTGATGACGGTGTCAAACAAGACATTGAAACGCGTCAAACATTTACAATTTTCTTCAGTAGCCGGAAAGGCGTAGGCGGGGGGGGGGGGGGGGGGGAGGAGAGGGGGATGGAGGAGGAGCGGGGGGTGGGGGGGGTAATTAACAGTTAGTCAGCGATTTTGCGGAGTGAAAGACATCCCCGAAATAGTTCCAAGAGTCATTATCGTAAATCTGCAATCCCCCCCACCCCCCCTCGGCCCCCCACCCCCACGTTCTCCTCCTCCCAGCCACTGAATTGGGGCGCCGTCCATCTTGTTCTCACTATCAACAACCCTTTTTGTGTGTCCGGAACTTCCGTGTGGGCAACTGTTTATTCAGTTTTTGTATTTTATCACTTGCTTGTAATTTGTTTGTTTGTTTCAGTGGCGTGCGTGGGTAAAACCACTGCTCTGTGTGTGTGTGTGTGTGTGTGTGTGTGCGCGCGCTATTGTGTGTGTGTGTGCGCTATTGTGTGTGTGTGTGTGTGTGTGTGTGTGTGTTGTGTGTGTGTGTGTGGTGTGTGTGTGCGCTATTGTGTGTGTGTTGTGTGTGTGTGCGTGTGTGTGTGTGTGTGTGTGTGTGTGTGCGCTATTGTGTGTGTGTGTGTGTGTGTGTGTGTGTGTGTGTGTGTGTGTGTGTGTGTGTGTGGTGTGTGTGTGTGTGTGTACGCGCGCGCGCTATTTGTGTGTGTGTGTGAACTTGTATGTGTGCCTACGTGCGTGTTTGCAAACGTGTGTGTGTGTGTGTGTGTGTGTGTGTGTGTGTGTGTGTGTGTGTGTGTGTGTGTGTGTGTGTGTGCGTGAGTGTGTGTGTGCGAATATGTGTGTGTGTGTGTGTGTGTGTGTGTGTGTGTGTGTGTGTGTGTGTGTGTGTGTGTGCGTGTGGGTGTGCATGAGCGTGCGCGCGCACTTGTGCTACAAAACAATAAACGCAAACCTTTGTGAAACACAAGTGTTGATGTTCCGGGACATACTGTGTTCAAAAGAAACATCCTTGCACTCGAAGAGGATGAATATTTTACGGTTATACACATGTCATATTTTCTTCTTCAGAACACCGATTAATTATTCATATCACGAACTGAAGAAATGTTAAACAGCAATGTCTCTACTTTACGAAAGATGGCGCTGAAGAGGCGTTTGACATTCTCTCATCATCAATATTTTAACAGTTTCTCCACTCTGGAAGGTATGTCAGATGGTATTTCAGAAATCTAAAGTTTCTTTGCTAGATAAGCGCTGAAAGGCAATCCTGTTACAAGCATTTTACAGCTCTTTGCTGAAACTGTCATGATCAAAAACATCAACAGAAAGCGTTTGCAGTAATCGTGGAGACACTCAGGACTCTGCCAAGAATTACGGACAAAGGGCATCTATCTAAGAGCGTACGTACTTTGTTCAATACACGGTCATCAGAACAGTCCTGCTAGGAAACATTACCTGGTATCTGAAGTGCGTAAACGTTCTTGACGTGAAGGAAAGCCTCTCTCTCTCCCTCTCTCTCTCATAAACACTATGACTGAATACATTGCAACACTTTCACAGTTGCGAAAGGGATTAGCTACACAGTGGCATTTGCGTGTCAAGTTATTTGATTGGCTATCGCCCGATGACGTTAATTAGTCTGGAACCAAACAGCGACCACGAAAGAAAAGGGGCTGGCAAACGTCAGTGTGAGCTGTTTTCGTTTCATTTAGTCTACATTTCAGCCCGACAAATCTACCTCCGACTTGAGGAAGGCTGCGCGATGTTTCTAACCCTTGATGAGCATCAGGCAGCACGGGATTGATCGGGCTGAGCTGCAGACTGTAACTAGGATAATGGGCTTGGGGTTCAGTCGCCAGACAGTCGTGACACTGTTGTGGGCGGCTGTGGAAAGAACTGAATGATGACAAATCGAAGCATGTGATGTGGGTGCCGTTGTGGAGAATGCATGTACATGGGGGTGGTCAAATCACGTTAGTTTATTGCCTTATACACGTTGTATGTGACAAGGAGGAGGTTGCATCCTTTGGGAGCGAGACATACAGAATAAAGCACGCACTCTTCGTTCTATCGAACTATCGAACGTTCCCCGTCGAAAACTTAAAACAGTTGGCGAGCGCGCGTTTAGCTTTGCTGCCCCATCACTCTGGAATGTACTACCTGCCGGTCTGCGAGATCAGTCGGTCAGAGATCGTTTCGAGTCAAGTCTGACTTGAAAACGCATCTGTTCCGGCTGGCTTTCGACTAATCCCACTTACCTCCTCTTGATTCAGCTGCTCTGTGTGTGTGTGTGTGTGTGTGTGTGTGTGTGTGTGTGTGTGTGTGTGTGTGTGCGTGTGTGTGTGTGTGTGTGTGTGTGCATATTTGTTGGTATGAGTGCGGGAGTACGCGCATTGAGTCACTTTGTGAGAAATTTGCGCTATATGAGTACAATTCATTATTATTATTATTATTAATGCTGATGTATCATTTAAATTACGTTCATTATCTGCAGGCATCATAAAGAAACCAACAAAAACATAACACCAGCAATGACTTTGGCCAAAGCCCAAGTAAACTGATTATCAGTCGCATTATTGACAAATTTGGCTTGCAGTATATTTTTTTAAAAAGTTGGACTATTGCAATGCCCTCCTGGCTGGCCGGCCTAAGTTCCTCCTAAACAGTCTTCAGAAGGTTCACTTAGTTCTGAAAGAAAAGAAATCAGACCACGTCACACCCCTTCTCCGCACTCTGCACTGGTTGCCTGTTCCCTCTAGAGTTCAATGCAAGATTTCGTCCCTTTACGTGCAACTGTGTTACTTCCTCCTGTCCTCCAGGCAAATCTGAAAACCCACCTCTTCACTGCCCTCAAGAAATAGCTGGTGGCACATCGTTATCTTGCTGCTCGTGTGTGTGTGTGTGTGTGTGTGTGTGTGTGTGTGTGTGTGTGTGTGTGTGTGTGTGTACAGGCCGCGGGCAGGGGAGGCCGTGTATGATGCTGCACATGATATGTCTGTAGTTAAATGTAAGTGTGGAGGCAGGTTGTGCTCGTTTCTGGGTGAGTGTGTGTTCATTGTAAGACCCATATTATTATTATTATTATTATTACATGTATTATTATTATTATCATCATCATCATTATTAAGTATATGGAAAGATGATCACAACGAAAATAAATAAAACATGCACACGCCTTGGCTCGGAAGCGGGGGGTGGGAGGGGCGATAAATCCTCCCCGGAAGTGGGCAAGATGTCAGTGAGACAATCGATATGTAAAATTGTCCACGAACGACAACTCCCTCATGAGACCGAGCTCGCAGACGAGAAACGCGGACACCGTGAATCCAGACCACCTGTTGCCAAAGGTAGGAACAAGGCACTACCACTAAGCCACCGTGAATCCATTCCCACTGCTGCCAAAGAAAGTCCATGAAAGAAAAAGGAAAAAAAAAAAAAAAGTAAATCCCATAAAGAGATCGTGAATAATTTACATCGCCCGAGCATCAATCAGGCGCAGCAACGAACAGCCACGTCACGACAGCGAAATTAACCCCCCGCTGTCTAAGATATTGCAGCGCACTTTTTGTTTTGCGCGTATTATTTTGTATGGCTCTGTTGGTAAAATGCTGGTGAGTAGATGTCTTATACTGCCGGCTGTGAATCAGATCACGTCATCAACAAAGTGAGTCTGTAGAGCCATCAATTGACAGATGTCAGGCGGGAAAACTGACACATGATTTCAATCGCGATGTTTTCACTGTTAAATAGGCTTCAAAGGAAGGCAACTTAATATGTTTTCACTGTTAAATAGGCTTCAAAGGAAGGCAACTTAATATGTTTTCACTGTTAAATAGGCTTCAAAAGAAGTCAACTTAATATGTTTTCACTGTTAAATAGGCTTCAAAAGAAGGCAACTTAATATGTTTTCACTGTTAAATAGGCTTCAAAAGAAGGCAACTTAATATGTTTTCACTGTTAAATAGGCTTCAAAAGAAAGGCAACTTAATATGTTTTCACTGTTAAATAGGCTTAAAAAGAAGGCAACTTAATATGTTTTCACTGTTAAATAGGCTTCAAAAGAAGGCAACTTAATATGTTTTCACTGATGAGTGCACCTGTGCGCTGGAAATACTCTATCCTAACGATTAGCAAAGCTCTAAATGCGACACCATGCCGTGAACACTTCGCGCGAGGGGTCGATAATTCAAATTTTGTTACCGACATGCTGATCGTGGGACAAACCTGTCGCTCAGGCCTTGTCTTAATCACTTTTTTTTTTTTTTTTTTTTTGGGGGGGGGGGGGGTTGCTGCCCCAACTGTTTGCCAGCTCCACTGGTGTTCCTCCCAGGTCATGGGTGGAACCCACGGAGGACTCGGAAGCTGGCACAATTATTTTATTATGCATGATGATGAAGATGAGGATGATGGTAACATGATGCTATGGAGGTTCATGTGGTTTGGGACTGCGGAACCTCGCTTCCTGTCATAAATATCCCGGCATTAACCAGGCCCGGGAACTACGGCAGCTGCGGTGCCGGCCGTGTAATCATCCTTATCATAAGACGTGTCATACTAAGGGAAGCACCCCCAAAGTCGCACCCGTGAAGTGGGTGAAACTCGGCTGTGTGGCAACAGCCTCCCCATCTGATCGGGCCCATAGCACACTCGCGCTGGGTAGGAGCCGACCTTAGTAGGAAAAATCCCGCTTGTTTCGGCTGGGACTCGAACCCGGGTCTCCCGGTCCATGATCCGAAGTGCTAACCACTGCACTACGGGGACACATTATTGTGTACCTTTCTGCTGGTTCAATGGCAGCCTTTGAGATGATGTCACTGCAGTGTGTTATGTGTCCAAGTGGTGTGGGGGAGCCGGGGTGGTCGAATGGTAGAGCGTTGGACTTTTAATGCTCGGGTCGTGAGTTCGATCCCGGCTGGGGCCAAATATTTGTGCTGGCTTTTTCATCGTTGCCCCGTCTTTGATATCACCCTATGTGGTGGAAAAGGACGTTAAACCCCTAAACGCCCACCCACCCACTCTCTCTCTCTCTCTCTCTGTCTGTTTGTCTGTCTGTCTCTCTCTCTCTCTCTCTCTCTCTCTCTCTCTCTTGTGTCTGTGTCTGTGTGTCTGTGTATGTTGTATCCAGTGTTGTTTAAAGCCGTTGTTGTCAAATCTTCCGCACCAAAATTCCCCCGTGTTCAGATAACTAAAGATTGTAGACTCAGGTGGGTGTTTCACGTGCAGCGACTATCAAACGGGAGCTGTTGACAGCCACACCGTGTTTACAAGTCAGCGGTTTCACCCAGACAAAACTCACAGATTACGTCGGGTTCAGGAAAGAAAATGCGCGTGACCGCAGCCAACGCGAGCAGCTAGTATACGTTACGGCTGTCATTTGGACGTGGTGATCGTTTAAGCTTCCCGGTGTATGCGCGCCTGCCAGGCGTTCGAAAAATAATAGGGACGTACGTGTCAACTGGGTGTTGATCATGATCCTAGTCTGCTGGAAGTTTGTTTTTTTTTTTTTTTTTTGGGGGGGCACAACTCTTTGCCGGCTCAAGTGGTGTTCCTCCCTGGTAATGGGTGGAATCCACGGAGGGCTCGGAAGTCGGGGCAATTTTTTTTTATGCATGATGATGGAGATGAGTATGGTGGTAAGATGATGCTATGGAGGTCCGTGTGGTTTGGGACTGCGGGACAGGGCCGCATTCCACGCTTCCTGTCATAAATATCCCGGCATTAACCAGGCCCGGGAACTACGGCACCTGCGGTGCCGGCCGTGTAATCATCCACATCATAAGACGTGTCATACCAAGGGAAGCACCCCCAAAGTCGCACCCGTGAAGTGGGTGAATCTCGGCTGTGTGGCAACAGCCTCCCCCCTGGGCCCATAGCACACCCGCTCTGGGTAGGAGCCGACCTAGGTAGGAAAAATCCCGCTTGCCTCGGCTGGGACTCGAACCAGGGTCTCCCGGCCCATAGTCCGAAGTGCTAACCACTACACTACGTTGGCCGGTTGGAAGGTTGGTTCTTGAGGGTGGTTGGGAGGGTGGGTGGGTGGGTGTTAGGGAGTTTAACGTCCTTTCCAACACGTATGGGCGATATCAAAGACGGGGCAACGAGAAAAAGGCCAGCACAAATATAATTATGGCCCCAGCCGGGACTCGAACTCACAACCCGAGCATTGAAATGGTTGGTTCTTGAAGACGTATAGGATTTGGTAGAGTGGTTAAAGACGTCCGTTGCGTATCCCGCGGCGAAGGTTCACATCCGCAGTGGGCAGGAATTTGGTGGGAGTTTAACTCTCGTGCAGAGTCGTTTACAGTGCTTGTCTCGCCTTCATCTACACGGCCATATATCCTGAAAGGCCATTATATCTATTCTCGATTTTGTGGGGGCCGCGTACTGCATGTATTCTTGTACACATATCTGCTCCTTGCGTTCAGACTAACGAAGTAGTGAAAATAGAAACACAGTCAGCACAACAGATCAGTCTTTTGTGCAGCCAGGATGAGTTTGTCCGGTAAACGCAGGCAGGGAAAACATGACGAATGACGTCATTGTTTCTATCTTTATAACTAAAGAAAACAACCCACTTAATAGTTTGAAAAAAAAAGAAAAAAAGTTTCGTCTGTTAGGGGTCTGGCAATTTATGGCAAGTGTTGCATTACAGCTAACTAACGATCACTGTTTCCTGAATGCATTCAGAAATATACTTTGGCCACGTTTCGACAAATTTAGTCCACGTTAGTGAGTCACTGATGAGGGTGGGTGGGTCCGTGGGTGTTGGGGAGTTTAACGTCCTTTTCCACCATGCACGGGTGATATCAAAGACGGGGCAACGCGAAAAAGGCCAGCACAAATATTTGGCGCAAGCCGGGATTCGAACTCATGACCCTAGCGTTGAAAGTCCAACGCTCTACCAATCGGCTATCCTGAGTCACTGATGAAAAGAATTTGTTTCATAACTTTTTTGAGTGGGTTGAGTGGGTTGTGTCTCTTTGTTCTAAAAATAGAAACAATGACTTCATTGTGTTGTGTCTGCCTGACGTATTTATCGGAGAAACTAATTCCGGTCGGGCACAAGTCTGATCCATCGACGTATAGAGATAGACGCACCGCCGCACGCTGCCACCGCTGCTTGCGAGTGTCGCTATCGCGGCCATCTTGTGAATACCAGAACTCAGATGCTCTGTGTACAAGACGCCTCGTTCGAAATACAAAGTTCTTTAGAAAGACGTCATCAGAAATGTGACGTAAGATAAAGCGGACCAACGCTATGCGCGCTATGTAAACAGCTGATAGCGTCTGGCACCACTGAGGTACTCGCAACATGGCGCCCTGCGGCGTCACAATTCCGGAACCGCGGTGCGTCTATCTCTTTACGTCTGTGGTCTGATCAATCATTTAGTACCAACATTAGTTGTAATACTGACTCTTTCTTTCTGTGTTTCTACTTAGGATTTTTTTCTGCAGGCCACGTGTATGTACGCAAACCAAACATTTACAACGTTGTACTAAGTGTACAACTCTAGAAGCTAAATGTTCCAAGACCGCGAGGGGGGAGCCCGGGAGGGCCGAATGGTAGAGCGTTGGACTCTCAATGCTCGGGTCGTGAGTTCGAATCCCGCCGTCTGGGGCCAAATATTTGTGCTGGCCTTTTATCTCGTTGCCCCGTCTTTGATATCACCCTTATTTGGTGGGAAAGGACGTTAAACTCCCAAACACCCACCCACCCTCCAAGACCGCGAGGAACCACACGGTGTTGGCTAGACCCTGCACAGATCTTGTTAAGTATACTTTTTCATATTCTGGAGCCTGTATGTGGAAATCTTTTCCGGCACACATGATTTCAGCTCCATCCATGAACATCCATCCTTCCGTGCCCTGTTATCTACGCATTTGTCTTTGTCGTAAAAGTATTGGTGTATTTTTAAACTCTATGATAACACAAGGCTTTAGCTAACAGTTCTCCTGTATTTTTTCTTTTCAATAGAAGGTAGTCCTTTTTCCGGCTGTATGTGTTTGTGCTGCATGTATTAGTGTATGGTGTGTGATTTTGAATTTTGAAATGTTTTTTGCTTTGTTGATATATTAGTTCGCCTTAATTGCTGTAGAAATAGATAATATTTTAGCAGCCTTGTGTGTGTGTGTGTGTGTGTGTGTGTGTGTGTGTGTGTGTGTGTGTGTGTGTGTGTGTGTGTGTGTGTGTGTGTGTGTGTGTGTGTGTGTGTGTGTGTGGAGAGAGAGAGAGAGAGAGAGAGAGAGAGAGGACAAGATTTCAGACAGGTCTGCCTTCGTAATCTGCTATCCTTGGAAGTTTCAATGTTATTGTCATTGTCATTGTTCTCCGAGTATCGCTAATCTGCTCTTGGCGTGTGACAGTGGAAGTCAAGACGCATCCTTGATGTCTCGTCGATCGTGTTTGGTCAACACACACACACACACACACACACACACACACACACACACACACACACACACACACACACACACACACACACACATCTCAGCAATATTTTTTCCCTGGTCGGAACAGGAAGCGCAAATCTGTCATTCACCTGAGCCATCCTGGTACCTATCCATTACACGACTAGACCATCCATCAGTGATTGATCTCCATCACTGTCCACACTCAGGTAGTCAAAATGGCGGATTTTTTTTTTTCTTTCCTGCTGCTGCTTCGATTCAACTGACGTTTATCTCAGGGAACCCGCGAAAATGTCCCAGCTTCAAAAGCTTACCTCCTCTTGCAGCCCCCCGGCATGCACCTTGCCCTACTATACCAAATACAAAAATCACGAAAATAATAATAATAATAATAATAATAATATTTATAGGGCGCCTATCCCCGTGGAACGAGCTCTAGGCGCCTTACAATCTAAAACCTAAAAAAGCACAAAAACCCCATTCACTCAACTGCGTAAAAAAAATAAATAAAAAAAAGGGCACACACACACACACACGCACACACACACACACACAGCTGAAAAAAAAAAGAAGAAAAAGGCAGAGACCAAGATAAAAAACCAAGAACAAGTGCCAGTGATAAAACCCAAAACAAAAGAACAGATTAATATGAGACAGATAAAACCTAAAAGACAGCAGTGGTAAGGAGCTAAAAGAAAGACTGACACTATAAGACTTGCATACGATGCCACCCATTGCGCATTTTGAGATCACAGCTCATAAGTATGAATTGCGCAGATCAGTCCAGATACTTTAAAAACAAGTGTGTCTTAAGTTTGGATTTAAAAGACGACAATGTTGGGCAATCTCTGAGGGGCTTTGGTAAAGTGTTCCAAAATCACGCTTTTTTTCGTGAGAACAAAAATCACCACCAACTAGCGCACTCCCAACACAGGCTTCTTCAATGAAACACTGCACTTGGCGCCTGCTCTTAACTGGGCACAGCGCTCGAAACACACATGTGCACATCACAGTCGTTGCGCTCGGTGTGTCTACTAACTACTAAACTGAACACATGCTGCTGTGCTCGGTGACAAACCGATTGAAGATGCACTGTCCGCCATGTTTGCGCGCCGAGTGACGTAGTACAGCCAATCAGAATCTGTTGTGGAAACCACAGTCACAGTTGTGGCTATTTGAAATCCAGGTTGTTGTGATTGCGCCACAGCTGCGGAAACCCCCCAAATCACAACTGTGTCACAACTGTGGACAGCACTGTGGCGCTCCGCACTGCCCAGTTAAGAGCCGGCTTTACGCCTGTTGTATGCCTGTCATACGCAATGAGATTTTTAAGGAACAAATGTGATACATGACATACATCAGCTGCGCCTTGGGCGCGCGTGGACATCTCAAACATATGTCTGTCATCTGAGAGTAATTGTCGACGAGACTGTTGAATCGTGGTAGCACCAGAATCACTCTCCGCCCTCTTCATTACCCCCCGTGGTCCACGCTGCTGATGACTCGTGCGCTCTTGCGTCAAGACGTGAAAACCTAGAGTCTGTTGCCCATCCTGTGCCAGCCATTAGGAGAGTTTGTACATTTCAGACGCATAATTGCTAGCGGCCGTCCGTTGACTTGGTGCCGGTTATGACTTTCTTATCGATGCATAATTGTCTCTTGCGCTTTTGATCTGGGTAAGGGAATTTCGCTTTGATCTGTGATCTCTCTCTCTCTCTCTCTCTCTCTCTCTCTCTTAGGAACGCCAGAACACTGTCTTCTTTTAAGAGCAGCCTCTTCAAACATCTAATGTGAACGGATTCGCTGCCCAGTTCTTTCTGTCTGCTCTGTCTGTTCTTTCTGTCTGTCTGTCTGTCTGGTCTCTCTCTCTCTCTCTCTCTCTCTCTCTCTCTCTCTCTCAGAAACGCCAAAACATTGTCTTCTTATAAGAGCAGCCTCTTCAAACATCTAATGTGAACGGATTCGCAGCCAAGTTCGTAAATAACGGAACTGCCCTGGTCGGCTTTTCATGCATCCGACCACTTGTGTTGGTAACTGAATAGTGTGTGTGTGTGTGTGTGTGTGTGTGTGTGTGTGTGTGTGTGTGTGTGTGTGTGTGTGTGGGTGTGGGTGTATGTGTGTGTTGTTGTTGTTGTTGTTGTTGATAACTATATACTGTACCCTGTATGTTTGCCTTGTACTATACCTTGTAATCCTTATGTGTTTTGCATTGATACCTATGTACCTTTTGTGTGTCGTGCCTGCGTCCGTACGTAGATAGACAAAGAGTGTGTGTGTGTGTGTGTGTGTGTGTGTGTGTGTGTGTGTGTGTGTGTGTGTGTGTGTGTGTGTGTGTAGCATTAGCGACGGCAAGAATGAAAATTGGACTACTAGACCAATATCTACTTATTTTGAAAGCACTTACGCCTAATGTAATCTCAAGGGTTCGAGGACCACGGGGAGTAATCCCATTGTTCAGTTCGGCGACTTCGCATCGCATATTCTTATTAATTCCAGTTGCCGAATTCGGCAACGCCGTGTGCATCTGATAGTATATCACGTTTTTGTCACCGTAAGCAAACCCAAGTCTGTAAGCTTGAAAACATTTACCCGTGTATCTTTAATCTACGTGATTGCTGTGCTGTGGCTGATCATAGGACGAATATTTTGGTTCACATCTTAACAACGATGGCGTACCGAAGTCCTTTTTTTGGGGGGGGGGGGGCCCCCCTAACTCTTTGCCAGCTTCCAGTGGTGTTCCTCCCAGGTCATGACGGGGGATCCACGGAGGGCACGAATGCTGGGGCAATTTTTTGTTATGCATGATGATGGAGATGAGGATGATGGTAAGATGATGCTATGGAGGTCCGTGTGGTTTGGGACTGCGGGACAGGGCCGCATTCCACGTTTCCTATCATAAATATCCCGGCGTTAACCAAGCCCGGGAACCACGGCACCTGCGGTGAAGTGGGTGAATCTCGGCTGTGTGGCAACAGTCTCACCTTTGGGCCCATAGCACAACCGCCCTGGGTACGAGCCGACCTAGGTAGGAAAAATCCCGCTCGCCTCGGCTGGGACTCGAACCCGGGTCTCCCGGTCCATGGTCCGTAGTGCTAACCGACTACACTACGTGGGCCGGTAGAAGTCTGTAATTTTGCAAATGGCCTAATGGTAGTATGCGTTTGTCGCCGTAAACAAGCCCAAATCTGGCTGCGACCTAGAAAAAGTTAATTAGCGTCACTTTAATCTACGAGAGTGCTTAAATGTGACTGGATCATCAGATCTACGCAGTTCATAGCTCAAGCCCGAATAATCCAACTGCGCATGCCTTTACCATGATTTTTTTAGGGGCGTGTTTTGAGCTGTTGTTCGTATTTGTTCGAACAAAAACGTCTCGTGTGTGGCAACAGCATTAGACACATACCCAGTTTTAGCTCGGGCCGCCCTAGACAAAAAACAAAAACCCGGGGGGGGGGGGGGGGGGGGGGGGGGGGGGGCTCGCCCATACTACACTAGCCCGGTACGTGTCAGCCTCACGCAGGCTGGCACTGAGCAACCAGAAGTCGAAACGCACAGCGTCTGCCAGTCTTGTCGCACGGCTGACTAGGACAGCTTTGGGCCGTTGAATGTCTAGTTTGCATGGCTAGCAAACTCCACTGTGTTGCAGTCAGGTCTCTACTTACCATAGCTCTCATTCACTCTTGGAATCGTTCAGATAGGAACTGTGGACTTTCCGAGTTACGGAAACAAAGTCAGTGTCCCCACCCCCCCCCCCCCCCCCCCCCCTGATTTTCAGCAGACGATAGACCTGCCTTGAACACTGCTAGACGAAAAAGTGTAGTTGACTCAGAGACCCGACCAAAGCCCACTTTTGTTTCGATTTACCCATCACAGCTAATTCTCCACCCTCAAGCCGGCTGCTAACTGGGCAGTGCTGTCCACAGTTGTGACACAGTTGTGATTTTGGGGGTTTCCGCAGCTGTGGCGTCATCAACACCAACCTGCATTTCAAATAGCCACAACTGTGACTGTGGTTTCCACAACAGATCCTGATTGGCTGTACTACGTCACTCGGCGCGCAAACATGGCGGACAGTGCATCTTCAATCGGTTTGTCACCGAGCACAGCTGTGTTCAGTTTTGTAGTTAGTAGAGACACACCGAGCGCAACGACTGTGATGTGCACATGTGTGTTTCGCGCGCTGTGCCCAGTTAAGAGCAGGCTTAACAAGACCTCCGTGACGTTTCCCGGCGCTGTGCCCAGTTAAGAGCAGGCTTAACAAGACCTCCGTGACGTTTCCCGGCGCATGTCTGTAATGTTGTATTCGGAATGTAGGATATGGTGATTTCTGAATGTTGTACGTGCGTGTCCAGCATCCTTGCCACCTCATCCAAAGGCGTGGTGTGTGTGAGGTGCGCGTCGCATGTCGGGGGACAACCCCGTTGGTAGAGCGTTGGACTTCTAATGCTCGGGTCGTGAGTTCGCATCCCGGCTGAGGCCAAATATTTGTGCTGGCTTTTTCATCGTTGCCCCGTCTTTGATATCACCCGTATGTGGTGGAAAAGGACGTTAAACACCCAAACACCCACCCACCCCGACAACCCGGTGATTCACCTAAATCTAAAAACTGGGCCTCGTAGAGGAGGTAAACAATCTCGACGGTTTCACTTAAATTGACGCACTGCTATTTTGTCCTCCCTCGCCTGTGTTTTCTGCAGAAATGTCGGGTTTTCTGCGGAAAATCCAGTTTCTTCTGAAAAACATGCTATTTTGTCATTCCCGTTCTCTGTCGAATTTTCTTCAGAAAACCATTTTTCTGTGCAAATGTGCTTCTGCAGAAATGAAATACTTTTTTCATTGTCCATTTTTTTCTGTAGAAAACCTGCTACTTTTTTTTCAGATTTCGCCAACCATGTATGCTTTCTCATCGTAAGTCGCTGTCTCAAGGGACACCTTCAAACCACAAGTGACAACGTTACACCCCGTGTGGATCGAAATATCCCATTGTTGGCCTTTCAGCTATGTGAGACCCGCTGATCGTAAAATTGCTGTGTGGGTGTGTGTCTATAAGTGGAGTGAGAGATATGGGGAAGGTGGGCGAGGAGGGGGTGGGGGGGGGGGGTGGGAGTGGGCGGAGCGGCTTGGGGGTAGACTGGGGTGGGTTGCAGAAAAGCGGGGAGGAAGGAAACATCCGACAAAGGAATCGGCCTGAGAGCTCTGTGGGCGAAAGAAACAAAGATGCAACCGAATAAAATGACGATAAAGTGCAAATGTTGAATACGCACGACGCCAGACACTAGGGACAGTACATGTTTTGTCCGTCTGATCAGATTCTCTTTCCGTTTCCATATGAAGCTGTTGATTTTGGAGCATTGTCTTGTCCCTTAAAAACCTTAAAAATCTTGCATAATACAAGTCTTTTTTTTCTTGAAGAGCTGTTTTCTAGTTACCAGAATCCAAGTGTCTTTTTCGCCAACAGTTACGTCAACAATTACGTCCACAGTTGCGTCAATAGTCACGTCAACAGTTACCTCAATGGTCACGTCAACAGTCGTGTCAACAGTTACGTCAATAGTCACATCAGCAGTTACGTCACTAGTCACTTCAACGGTTACGTCAACGATTACGTCAGCAGCTACGTCAACGCTCACGTCAACCGTTACGTCAATAGTCACGTCAACAGTTACGTCAATATGCACGTCAACAGTTACGTCAACAATTATTTAAGGACAGAACGGTTAAAAGTCAGCGGAGACGGTCGCCTGGTAGTCACTATCAATGTCAATCGGGGAAATACTTTCTCCACTTGTTATGGACTTCGATCTGCTAGATCGTTTCTGTTCAGATATATGCCGTTACTGACATTTCAGTGCTTGAAAGGGTTTGCTGATAGGTAACTGTTTGAGTACGTCTGTACAGGAAAGCGTCCAAGTCTCGATTTCGCTCCGATGATTCGTATATTGCGTTGCTGGAGTCACTCACTACTCTCGCTTCTTTTTTTTTTGTTTCTTCTTTTTTTTTCTACTTCTTTTCTTTTACGTCTGCACAATTGAGAGAAGACACGGTGTGTGTGTGTGTGTCAGGCGCGTAGGAAGATGCTTAGAGGAAGGGGGGCCCACTAAGTCGGGTGAGCCATACGGCCGGGGTGAAGAAGGGGGGGGGGGAGATTTTCAGTCTTACATAGAGAGAGAGAGAGAGAGAGTGTGTGTGTGTGTGTGTGTGTGTGTGTGTGTGTGTGTGTGTGTGTGTGTGTGTGTGTGTGTGTGTGTGTGTTGACTGCCAAGGATTGTGTCCTGCGACAGCAGAGCAGGGGGGGGGGGGGGCACCACTGGTGGGCCCCCTCTCCTCTTATCAAAAGCAAGGGGGGCCCAAAGATAGTCGGGCCCCCCTTCCAAAAATCGAACGGGGGCCTGGGCCCCCAGGGCCCCCGTGGTTCCTACGCCCCTGCGTGTGTGTGTGTGTGTGTGTGTGTGTGTGTGTGTGTGTGTGTGTGTGTGTGTGTGTGTGTGTGTGCGTGCGCGCGCGCGCGCGCGTGTGTGTGTGTTACTTATAGACGTGAAAACACGTTTGCCGTAGGCAGTATCACTGGCCACGAAGCCATTTTGAAGTCATATGTCAGCTGCTATGTTACAACTCTAGTCCCTTAACCAGAGCAGCTGTGAAATCCAACCTTCCTATCCCACACTCACACACACAAAAATGTACAGCTGTCTGTGTCTAATAACCGGAAAACGCTGTAATGGTACAGACAGTGAAAATAGGATTTGTCGCCCCTGATACCGCCTGGGGTGCGGAGGAGTTGTGTGTCCTGTCTCCGTTTCGCAGCGCCGCTGGGCGGAGATTTCCTCCCGAGTATCGCGGTCTTTGGAGAAAGTCCATTACAGTCTTCTTGAGCCAACGACCCAAGTGCGACCAACTTGGGAATTCAATTTGTATTGCGGTAAATGGAAAGTGAGCGTGGGACGTCAGTTTTGCTATCTTGTTTGCGCGATTCACGGCACAGGTATACTGAGGCTACACTTATTTACACCACTCGCCAGTGCAAACTTTCAGTGAGTTAACTATGAGTGCTTTACGTCCGAAAATAGTAAGGAAACAGAGAGCGAAAGTGTGATATACGGCTTTCCATATCACACTCGGTGGTATTTGAGTTCACAAAAACACACTCCAGTTACGTCAACTTGAGCCGCACACGTCAAAAAGTTAGTGACGTCAACCAGCTAGGCGAATGACACGAGGTCATTTGTTTGGGGTTTTGCGTGTGAAAAGAGGCACGGAAAATGTTTCGATTACTCTCTTCATGTCAGCATGCTTGGTGTCATTGTTTGATCATCTCTGCTGAACATCCAATCTCTAATCTAGACAAAATGGAGAGACAGACAGAGAGACAGACAGACATGGGTTGGCCTGACAAGCCCAGCGTCAGTTGTACCCATTCAGAGAGAGAGAGACAGAGAGAGAGACAGAGAGACAGACAGAGAGCGAGTGTGTGTGTGTGTGTGTGTGTGTGTGTGTGTGTGTGTGTGTGTGTGTGTGTGTGTGTGTGTGTGTGTATTCCTCCCCGATACATGGTATTACACAACTTGAGAACGACTCGGACCCTGGCGACAGCAGGTCACTGAATGGAAACAATATAGGCTACTGGTCTGGTGACCATCTTGTCTTGTTTGTGCGATCTACGGCCCAGGTATAGGCTACACTGATATGTCATAATGGCCTACCTCAGTGTCCGTTCTCATACATGTATACGTGTATTCGGGGCTGTTTCGTTCAAATTCAGTAGTCTCTACGGTGTGTATTTCCCAAAATGGTGTGTGTGTGTGTGTGTGTGTGTGTGTGTGTGTGTGTGTGTGTGTGTGTGTGTGTGTTCGTTCAGAACTGATATGACGGCGGTCTGAGTGCCTCATGAGCTGTTTCCCCAGACTACAAGGGACGGAACCTGCAGTGGGACTTCCTCCAGGGTTATCTTTCTTCTGGTCAGATGTGTGCATCTCTCTCTCTCTCTCTCTCTCTCTCTCTCTCTTAGTAGCTGGCGATGATTAGTCCCAGCGTTAGAGAGTTGACTTTTCACGTTGCATTGTCAAATCACACACCGTTGTCAAATAAAGTTCTCTCTCTCTCTCTCTCTCTCTCTCTCTCTCTCTCTCTCTCTCTCTCTCTCTCTCTCTCTCTCTCTCTCTCTCTGACATTTTAATCTTCATTACGGTGTACGAATGTTTCCCTCTCCAAAAAGAAACAAAAATGAACAACACAAAATCTGTTACTAGTCACCTAAAACTCAAAAACCTTTACCCGCCACACAGCTCTAATGCCAGACTACTACAACCAGACTAACACCTTGCGGGGTTATAAAATTTTCATCTTCACGCTGAGACAAACATCTTGAGTTTCGGAAACTGGTACTTTCTACATTTTAATGTCAAAATGCCGAAGTTGTTTGTGTAAAAGGCCGTTGCTTCCGACAAAGCGACGAAGTAGTTTGGACTCGTTTCCCTCCCTTTGGGGACTGGCGCGGCTGCGTGGGTTTTTAAGTTGAAAGTGGCTCGGGTCTTTTCACAATGGCGGGGACTTTAAAAGGTCTGCAATCTCAACATAAAGCTGCAATCGTTGTGCTGTTTTTGTGTTTGCTTGTGTTCTGGGTTTTACCAGCCCTCTAGGCCGTCCAGTAGTTGTTGGGTTTTGTTGTTGTTGTTTTTTTTTAACACGCTGTTTGTGGCTTTCTGTTGACATTGCAGACCTTTAAGCCTCAAAATCGAGTCAAGGTTTTTGCACTACTTTTAGGAGAATAGGCTTAAACATCAGCATAGATGCGTACACTTCTACATTCAACTAAAAAAAAAAGGGGGGGGGGGGGGCTTACGCGGCGTGGGTTGATAGCCGCCTAGGTTATTTTTTTTTTTTTTTTTGGCAAATTACGATAAACTTTACTCAAAAACGCCAGCAAAGAAAAACAGGTTGAAACTTTATATTATGAAGGCGTTTGATAGTATATCTATTGGGAATATCAACCAAGAACTGAAAAAAGGATTTGAACGCCATGGATTTGAAAGCGCTTACCCTCTTTTTCCAGACCAGGGAAGATGTGGCATTAAGTATTGCTTTTGTTTAGGGAGTGGGGAAGGGAACGTCTTTTTGTCGGCTGTCACAGTGTCGGCTAATTTGATTTTCTGTTGTGGTGGCCGTTCATTGTTTGTTTTGTTAGACGGTCAAATAAAGTGAAATATATAAATATTAAGTGTGTATTCGCCTCGTGTTTCCTGTAGTATCTTTTGCGCGCACGTGTGCGTGCGTGCGTGCGTGCGTGTGTGTGTGTGTGTGTGTGTGTGTGTGTGTGTGTGTGTGTGTGTGTGTGTGTGTGTGTGTGTGTGTGTGTGTGTGTGCGCGCGCGCGTGCCTACATGCGTGCGTTTGTAGCATACCAGAGTGAATAGCAGGGTGGAGGTTGGCACATGTTAGCGCTTAGCGGCAGCAGGCTTTCATTGCTTCGTCCTCCAGCCCTGCGGCGCCATGAGCATCTCAGTAGAGATGGATACGTGCGCCGAGGAGAAGTCTGCCATACCAAACCATATGTTTCCAAGATCTTTGATACCATGTTTCAACCTAAAGTTTGTGTTCAACCTGTAGACACCCCCGCTCGACTGCACACAGCTTGCGTCAGTTTGTCACATTTATCTCTACGCCAGGCGAGTTTTACTCCGGGGACTGCTGATTTCAGATTACACAGAAGAGAAACAAACTCTGTGCGAATTACGTGAAGGGTAAAAAGCAAAACTAAGTTATTTCTATTTTGTCGGCATCATTTATTCATGACTTTTGCCAGCCCGCAAGATTTGAAGAAAGTGCGATGCGAAAATTCAAAAATGTTTTCCTCCCAATTCTTCTTCTTCGTCTTCTTTTCTCTCTCTCTCTCTCTCTCTCTCTCTCTCTCTCTCTCTCTCTCTCTTCTCTCTCTCTCTCTATCTATCTCTCTCTCTCTCTCCCCTGCCTCCCCCCCCCCCTCCACTTTTGTTTTTCTATTAAATAAAGAAGGACACGTTCGGAAGGAGCGGTGTCCGTCGCTCATTGCTCAGCTTGCCGTTTGCGACATTCTGCCGGAAACTCCTGGAGCGAGCAGCAACGACAATCGGAAATGATTCTAATCTCTCTTTGACAGTGCGCGGCTGTGTAAACGCATGAGCACAGAGCGGTAGCTCTTCAGACAGGGAGATTCTTTTGTTGGCATCCTTCCTCTTTTTCGTTCGTCCTCAATGGTGTGTGCGTGTGTGTGTGTGTGTGTGTGTGTGTCGGTGTCTGTGTGTGTCTGTGTGTGTGTGTTGCTTGATTGTGTCAAAAACATACTGTTTGCGCCTTTTTGTCGATTCTGCGGGTCTTTTAATCAAGGCATGGTGTCTTTCAATTGCCGCTTTTTTTTTTCTTTTTTTTTTTCTTTTTTTTAGCTGAGATTCTCAGGCTGCAGTTGTCGACCAACGAGATCTGTCAACGCTTTCTGTCGCAAAGTAAGGCAGGGGTGGGTGGGTGGGTGTTTGGCGGTTTAACGTCCTTTTCCACCACATAGGGTGATATCAAAGACGGGGCAACGATGAAAAAGCCAGCACAAATATCTGGCCCCAGCCGGTATACGAACTCACGACCCGAGCATTAGAAGTCCAACGCTCTACCATTCGACCACCCCGGCTCCCCGCAAAGTAAGGCAGTACACAAAACAAGAAGCATGTACCGACACTTCTGTAAACCATCTGAGCAAAAGGTTTACAGGAGAGACCTTAATTTAGTCAGTCACCGGCTCATTTCAATACCGTTCTTTTCATGTTGCGTCTGGGGTTTTGCGTGGCTTAGTCTTCTGCATCACAGAGTTAAATGCCTTTGAGGTTCTTGTGGAGTTTAACTGGTCTACCCGAGAGTTGAAGGTAATGGTGGTTTTAGCTTTTGGGTTTTGTTTCCTTTTGAAACTTTTTCTTTTTTATCTGACTTTAATTTTCGGATTAGGGCAATTTAGTGGGGTTAATTGTGAAAGAGTGTTCTAAGAAACATGCCTAATTAGAAACACAATGTTGGAAAAGCTTTGTTTGTTTGTTTGTTTGTTTGTTTGTTTGTTTGTTTGTTTGTTTGTTTGTTTGTTTGTTTGTTTGTTTGTTTGTTGATAATCTAACTTACCGCGTTTGTCCTTTCGAGCAACGTATGAGGGGAGCTTCAAAAATAGTGAGACTTGTAAAATCTCATTAGTCTGCTCGTATCTCATTATTGATGGAACGACCCACGTATCTCTCTCGGGTCGTGAGTTCGATTCCCGGTTGAAGCCAGATATTTGTGCTGGCCTTTTTTTTTTTTTTTCTCGTTGCCCCGTCTTTGATATTTTCCATAATATTATGTGGTAGAAAAGGGTATTAAACCCTTCAACGCCCACCCACCCCCTCCATCTGTTCTTTCCCATCTGATGTTCAGTCTACTTACTCCTCGTATATTTTTAAAGCTAACGTTTATCATTACTTTTA
>JACVVK020000693.1:157500-172500 GCA_018292915.2 Batillaria attramentaria | reverse complement strand
TAAGAAAACCTGCGTCATCGATGCTGGCATGTATGCTGTTCCGAACGCGCTTCTTCTCCTCACTGAGTGCCGTCTGTATGGATGTGTGTGTGTGTGTGTGTGTGTGTGTGTGTGTGTGTGTGTGTGTGTGTGTGTGAATTGTGTCCGGGCCCGTTTCTTCGAAAATACTCAACCGAATGGCTTCAAATTTGGGGTATCCAAATTTATCAAAATGTTACATTAGACGATTCAAGCGTGTGATGATTGCTTAAGTGATTTGGGAGTTATCGCCCTTTTGAGACAAGTTGGTTGTCTTTCGTGTACAGGCGTAATATTTATTTAAATCACTCAATTTTTTGGCAGTAGATAGCTTGAATACGGACTCTGAATTGACTCACTACTAGAAAATGGTCGCTCTTATAGTTTTCATGTAAACCGAGCCTGAGTTGACATTGCATGTGAACCCAGTTCAGATGCCTATTTCTCCGAAAATACTGAACCGATCGATTTCAAATTTGGGGTTTCTAAATGAATCAAGATTGTTGAATAGAAGGCCCGATCCAGGTACGATTGCACACATGATTTGCGAGTTATCGCCCATTTCAGAATAAGTGGCTTTCTGGCGTTTAAAGGCGTAATATTTACCTAAACCACTCCATTTTTTGGACATAGATAGCATGAATACGGACTCTCAACTAAGTGAAGTTTGGAGGTTGTCGCTTTTATACTTTTGGCGTAAGCCGTACCTGATGAAAGTGCTGGTGAACACACTTTAGATCTCAAAATCGCTCCTACTATACATAGATAATGAGCCTGGGGTGCCATAAAAAATATACAAAAAAATTAGAAAAATTCACTGCAGCCGTTATCGTCAGTTGACTCGAAAATTTGTACTCACAGCACATTTCCTCTGCAAGCCACACGCTTCACAAACATCGAAGAAGAGACGCACGCGCACTGACGTAAAGTAAGTGCGTCATGTTTGATTGACGTGATGCTGTTTTTTTTTTGGGGGTGTCTCGCCACTTTCTTTCGGAATTCCTCTGTTTGGAGACGTGGTGTTGTATTTTACTTATGCTATGTCGCCATCATCGTGCACTCGCAGAGATGATACGGGATACAACAGACTACAACTCCAATACTTTATGAACAGAATATGCGCGGAGAACAAATTCATGAAAGAAGAAGAATCCAGAACGCTGTGCAGGGGGGCTGCTTACGTCAGATCTAGAACATTCCTAAACTTACTGGAAGGCTCGAAATCTCTCCAAGGTGACGTAATCTACTGACGTTACTGCACCAGCATGTTCTGGGATGGTCTAGAAATTATTTTGCATCGAAATGCAGTATCTTTTCGCAAGAGTCTCTACAACTTGACATGTGGAAAGCGGGAATTTCAGTGGGTTTCGTTTTTGCCACTGACTCACACTCAGAAGCATAATGCAAAGATCTTGGAAACATAAAGATAGTTCACTTACCTCCCTTTGAGGGACAACGCGTAAGAGTTGTCTGCGCGCATTAGCGCGCATCCCGCAGATCTACGCAGTTGTTTGACCCAACCCTACACTAGCCGCCGTAAAACATTTTAAGAAAATAAACAAAAACGAAGATGTCAGCGACTGCCAGGTGGTCTCCCCCCATATATTTCGCATGTGTTTTAGGCCTATGGAAAACATAAGTACTCTCAAAGTTCCGGAGGACGAAAGAAAGATCTAGTTTGGCTTTCACTGCTGTACGTAGGCTACGCAGTGCATTTCGTTCGATGTGTTCAAGTAAAACTAGTACGGAACACAGAAAGATCGAATGTGCGAGAGATCCAAAGATGGACGCATCCGCTGAATACTTCCTGCTAACTCAGCATTAATCATATCTGCGACCGACGATCCAGCAGATTCTATGTTGTGATATGGTTTTACAATGGTTAGAACGAAGTTCAGCCGGATGATTTTGTTCTCTGTGTGTGTGTGTGGTGTGTGTGTGTGTGTGTGTGTGTGTTCTGAATTTAGATGCAGGTAGACGCTAGCACAATTTAAGTCACCGTGATTTGTAAAGTTGTCAGGGAAAAAAATTACGCTGTATCTGCGTCAGCCGCGTGTGTTTACTGTTAGTTTACACTGCATGCACACGTACCACTTGAGGTCTTTTTTTTTTTCCTTTTTTTTTTTTTGGACAAGAAAGCGAAAAAAAAATGTTTGTTTTTCAACAGGAATACCAAAAGAAGTATTTCCCCGTTTATATTTGTCTGTTATTTGAACAATTCGGCGCAGAACACAATTGCATGCTTTTGTGATCGCTTTCCACTTTCCGCCATGCTGTCACTATAGGGGCCAGATCTAGGATGCGCGCTAATGCGGGCAGACAACTCTTCGCGTTGTCCCGCTATATGTCTCTCTTACGACACTCTCTGGAGCACAGAGTCTTTCAGTGGAAAGTACCTCTGTGCACAGTGGGGAAATGGCGCTCACTGCGCTACCGTGACGGGCCTAAATTGTCTCGGTGCTCTCAAACACAAGGTCGCGCACTATGTCATCCTTGACCAGCTTTGAACCGGAGGGATCCTCAGTGGCGCAAGTGATTAGCAGGCTGTCTTCAGAGTGAAAGTAGGCGTGTTTCTGAATCAGAGACATACATAACCTGTCTCTGTCTGAATGGACAGATCTATTATTACATTCAGTCCTAGAGCACGGGTGTGTATGCTTTTGTAATCGTCTCTTATTCCACCACAAGGCAGGTACGTGATCGTCTGCACCGTGCAATAATACTTGCCTGTAGAGTGCAACACCCTTGCCTGTCAGAGTGCAACCCCCTTGCCGTTTACTCACATCCTGTTGGATCAGTCTACCACGTAAACAGTGCCATCAAAGCGCAACAATAATTGTCCGCTGGCAAAGATTTTGCCCAAACGAAAAGTGGTCGGATATTCAAGACTTCGTTTCAAATCGAATCATATGACACACAAGTCTCTGCTTTTCTAAAAAAAAATTCGCCATTTTTAAAAATGGCGCTGGGTGTAAGCAGTCACATTTTCACGCCCCGCCGAAAAGGGACTGCACTCTGGAGTCTACTCTTACGAGGGCAGGAGTGACGCGTCTGTCTGATTCCAAGGTCTTTGCATAATGTGTGTGTGTGTGTGTGTGTGTGTAGGGGGAGGGGGGTGCGTGCGTGCGCGCGCAAGCGCGCGTCTAAGGCGAGAGAGAGAGAGAGAGGGTCTCTTCTCCGATACCAGTAAGCAATCGTCTGTCAGTCAGGTCTGCGGGAAGTAACTCTGTCAAAGGGGAACGACTTTATTACAAGAATTCATTCACCCATGTAGAACCTCGCATACGCCAACAAGTTGTGACGTCAACCAGCTAGGCGAGCTCACACGACCTCATGTGTTTGGGTTTTTGCAAGTGCATAGAGGCACGATAAGGGTTTTCAGTACTTTCTTTATGTCAGCATGCTTGATGTCAGAGAGCTTGCGTTCCGGCGTGTGCGCGCGGGCTGCATACATGACACAACGACTACGACTGTGACTACAGCAGGTCATTGAATGGAAACAACATATTGGGCTGGTGGCCATCTTGTTATACTTGTGATGGTGGTGATATCAATTTTTTATTTGTTCGTTGATCGGTTGGTTTCTGGTTTTGTTGGTTGTCTGGTTTTGATGGTTGGCTGGTTTCGTTGGTTGTCTGGTTTCGTTGGTTGTCTGCTTCTGTTGGTTATCTGGTTTTGATGGCTGGTTGGTTTCGTTGGCTGTCGGGTTTCGTTGGTTGTCTGGTTTCGTTGGTTGTCTGCTTGGTTGTCTGGTTTCCTTGGCTGGTTGGTTTTGTGGTTGTCTGATTTCGTTGGTTGTCTGGTTTCGTTGGCTGGCTGGTTTCGTTGGTTGTCTGGTTTTGTTGGTTATCTCGTTTCGTTGGTTTTCTGGTTTTGTTAGTTATCTGGTTTCGCTGGTTGTCTGGTTTTGTTAGTTATCTGGTTTCGTTGGTTGTCTGGTTTTGTTAGTTATCTGGTTTCGCTGGTTGTCTGGTTTCGTTGGTTGTCTGGTTTCGCCAGGTGGATGGATGGTGTTTAGGTTGGCTGGCTGGTTGATTGGTTGTCAGACAATTTCTACCGCGTGGATTTCTACTTTTTCCTCCATTCGCCTTATTCCGCGGCCATACCACCAGCATTTCACTAGATACCACATTGCAGCTGTTCGGCCTCCGCTGTCCAATCCGTTTTATTTTATCGCACTTTTTTCCCCCCCCCCCCCCATTCATCTTTTTTCTTTGACGCAATCGACCCCGTTTATATGTTTACAAAAGCGGTCCCCATTTCCTTACAGTAAATTACCCCTCATTCAAAGATGCGTTCTCTAAGGGCACGTGTGATGGGATTTGTAGCTGTCAAACCGCCGGAGTAAAAACGGACACCCTCTCGAGATCTCTTAATTGTTTGCGCGTGACATTTCGTTTGCCCCCGGCATTCGCACTGATTGTACTGGTCGGGGCATTGCATTTTGTTTTTGTTTTTGTTTTTCTGGCGGTTTTTTGTTTTTTGTTTTTTGTTGGCTTTTTTGTTTTGTTTTCTTTTGTTGTTGTTGTTGTTGTTTTTGTTGTTTTTTTGTTTGTATTTTGTTGTTGTTGTTGTTTTGTTTTTTGTTGTTGTTTTTTTTTTTGGGGGGGGGGCGGGGGGGGGGTGCTCGCGGAGAACTTGTGTGTTTGTTTGTTTCTTTATTGTCGGTTGTGTTTCTTTTTTCCCCCTGGCACTGTGATGTGTTTAATTTCAAAATCAACTGATCTGTCCCTTGTGGAAAGTTGTCGTATTTTATTTTATTTTATTTTATTTTATTTTATTTTATTTCAGTTTTTGACATCATTTCATTTCAGTTTAGCTGAAATCTCGTCTTCTGAAATGTGTGTTATAGAACCGGTGTAACAAGCTTCATATACCCCCCCCCCCCCCCAGCCCTACATTCCCCGGGGCATTTCTCGCGCTAAAGCTTGGTGTATTCCCTCTAGTCTATACCACATGCAAGCTAACGATTTGTTTCTTTAATGGAGTGTTTCAGGCTTGGGAGTAAATCCGGCGTTTGAGGGTGGAGTATGTCTGGCTTAGACTAGAGGGAGTACATCAAGCGTTATAAAGCGGGAAGAGCCCCTGAGTATAAAGAGCTTGGGAGTACATCTGGCTTATTACACCGGCATCCTTCTGTTTCAATCAGCTCGGTCCTTTACTAACTTTCAGTTTTGGGTTTGTTTGGGTTTTTTTTGTTGTTGTTTTTCTTTTGCTTTTTATTTCAGTTTTTGACATATACATCTACATGCCACAAACATTTATGGAAAACAGACCTATATAGGTGGACATATCATATTGCTCTAAAGAATATCATGTAGAACAAACATATACAACACATAACACACACACACACACACACACACACACACACACACACACACACACACACACACACACACACACACACACACACACACACACACACACACATGATGATCCAAATATCAATCCAAATAGTGATAACAATACTAACAGTGTAAAGAAGGGATAATTAAAGAAAATAATAGACACAAATAATCAACAAAGCACACACTCACAACATGCACAAACATTCCACCTGCGTAATATCTGCAAATCACAGACAATCATTATAATCATCAAGGGAAGCAACTTGCTTTGTACTTAATACTGATGCAGTTATGTCACACTTTTTTTTTTAATTCCCTGGATTGCTTTTCAAGATATTTGTTTGCATTTGCAAAGTCCCGAAGGCGGGGGTGGGGTGTTTCGGAGTTTCACGTCCTTTTTCACCACGCACGGGTGATATCAAAGACGGGACAACGAGAAAAAGGCCAGCACAAATATTTGGCCCGAGCCAGGACTCGAACTCACGACCCGAGAGTCCCGAAGGCTCTCATATCTCCTAACAGCCCCGAATCCGAACACGGCCTGCCCAGACGATAAGACGTGTTAAAAAGAACAAGCCACTGCACACCAGTAGTAGCCACTTCAAGCCACTATTACATAAGGCGTGGGCCTTTCCCGAATAGGTCCGAGACCGCAGCAGATTGCATAATTTAGTGGCTTGAAGCGGCTCTGTTGGCTCTCGAGCCTTCTCCTACGCTGGTCCAAAAGCCTGGAATTCTCTGCCTCTTTCGCTCCGCCAGTCAACCTCCCTCGAAACCTTCAAAACAAATCTAAAAACCTACCTGTTTTCATCTCATAGCACCGTCTAACCTGCCTCCGTCTTTCTCCATCTCCTTATTAAGTACCATACATGCAGTTGCCCTGGCCCTGAACCTTCACTTCTAACTGTCTCTTTACCTGTACTCTTAGCGCTTCGAACTACCTTACATGTAGATTAAGCGCTATATAAATAAATTATTATTATTATATTATTATCATTATCTAAAGATTTCAAGTAAAATTGCGATTTTTGCATGGGCTGTCTAGAGGTGCGTGTTTACTGATTAAATGTCTGAACAACAAGAAAGTCGACGGTGTAACCCCTCACTTTTGTTGTTAAGTTGTCGTCGTTTTATTTATATATATAATAATATATAAATAAATAAATTTCATTTATATAGCGCACTTCTCAGATAAACAGTGACTCATTGCGCTAACACACATCACTCATACACATTCACACTATACAGACAAACACGTCAATCAGTACATATTACGCATCACACAATACAAAGACACATCAGTTGAAAGCCTGTTGAAAAAGGTGCGTTTTATTTATTTATTATTCATTTGTTTATGTCGATTTTTTTCTTTCTTTCTTTCTTTCTTTGGGGGAGTCGGGGTGGCCGAATCGTAGAGCGTTGGACTTCTGATGCTCGGGTCGTGAGTTCGTATCCCGGCTGGGGCCAAGTATTTGTGCTGGGTTTTTCACCCTTGCCCCGTCTTTGATATCACCCGTATGTGGTGGAAAAGGACGTTAAACCCACAAACACCCACCCACCCTTCCTTCTTTGCGTATTTCTATGTTGTTGAGTTTGTTTTTCATCGTGTGTGTTTTTGCTTTGTTTTTCAAGGCGGCGCTTGTGTGTGTGTGTGTGCGTGTGTGTGTGTGTGTGTGTGTGTGTGTGTGTGTGTGTGTGTGTGTGTGTGTGTGTGTGTGTGTGTGTGTGTGTGTGTGTGTGTGTGTGTGCGTGCGTGCGTGCGTGTTTGTGTTTTGGTTGTTGTTGTTGTTGTTGTTGTTGTTTTTTAGGGGAAGTAAACCAGATGATGGGAGAAGAAAATACTCGGTAGGAAGAGAGTTAAAGAGGATGAGTCTGACCCCGAAAGGACACCAGACAGAAATCTTGGTGTGAAAATGGTTGTAGATCACTCTACGCGGCATTGCGCAAAACATCTTCCCCTGGCATCGGACCAACGGAAACGTCTCCCTGTTTTTGCACGATATCCCTCGAAGGGCCTCTTTGGTGATCTGGGATCCATGCAGTTCCTTCAGACTACATCCAAACGATAACACATACCGTCCCTAAAGGTTCAAACTTTCACTGTTAAATACAGACTTGGAGGAAACCACACGCAAAAACAACCCCAAGACCTTGTTTTGCTTTCGTCTTGTCATTTCCTGGGCCGTTCACACTAGTACTGACAAAGTTCTGAAGAAAAGTTCAGGGAGCTGGGACAGCCGAATGGTAGAGCGTTGGACTTTCAACTGAATGCTCTGGTCGTGGGTTCGAATCCCGGCTGGGGCTCAATATTTGTGCTGGCCCTTCCCTCGTTGCCCCGTCTTTGATATCACCCGTACACGATGAAAAAGGACGATAAAATGCCAAACACTCAACCCCCCCCCCCCCCCAGGCCGCCTCCCCCACCCCCTTGAAAATTTCAGTTTGGTAGTTGCTGAACTTGATTTTAAGTATGAAACCCGTATGTTGGTTTTCTTTTAAAATCAGTTCTTGATAAGTGTACAAAATAAAAATAAAAATTTGTAAAAAAAATTGATAAAAATTCCTTTTTTTTTTTCAACAACATGCATGTAATAACAGACTTTCAGTCAAGCACTTACAGATTACTTGCTTACACTGTAAACACGTCCACAAATATACTTTTCTTTTTCGTCTGCTACCGTGTTAGTCCGGGTAACCCATGGGTGATCCGGGAAGTCACATCCTGGGTTAGGGATCCAAGCGAACAAACGTTTTGGTGGCTACATCTTTTGCGTGGTGGCTAAGCACAGGGAAACGTCAGGCTAATGTAAGAAAAACGGCAGCGAACCTAAGCTGTACGATGATGTTTACTAGCTGAGCTTGATTGAAGTTAGAATGGGAATCCCCTATGGCGCACGGCGAACCTCACCTCGCACTGACTTAGCGTTGGACATTTTCCACTGAGACACGCACGCACTGTAGCTTGTTGGGGTGAAGTGTATATTTTCATGGAACGTTCTTCAGCGTCAATTGTGTCCTGTCATTATATGAATATTGGTCCAGCCACCACACAGAGATATTAATGTGTTGAATTTGTTTGCTATGGTTGGATCCATGACCCTTGATTACAGGAGAGGGACATCATGACTACTACTGTGTCTGCTTCGTCCTTGTGAATTCAACTGATTTTTTTTTTTTTTTTCTTTATCTCATCATTCCTTCCTTCTTGTCTGTTCTTCTTTCTTTCAAAGTGTTCGTTTTCTGACCTTTTTGTTTTGTTTATGCCAATTTTGATTGCTCTTTTTTTAGCCATTTGGAAAAATCGACAAAATTTACAAGTGGTCTCCCCTGTTTCCATTACCAAAAAAAAATCATTGCAAAAAAGTTTTGTTGTTGTTGGTGGTGATGATGTTTTTTGGGGTTTTTTTTGTGGCTGTTTTCGCTTTTCGTAGCACGTTTTAAAAGCTTATGAAAAATTCCGATAAAATTCACAAGTGGTCTCCTCTGTTTCCCCTCAAAAAAGGGAAAAGATATATGTAAAAACATGTATGTTTCTTAGATCGTTTTCACTCTTCATAACACGTTTTTCGGCTTAAGAAGATTACAACAATTTTGTGTTCTCCCCTCCCTTCCACTGACAGCAACAAAAAAAAAAGGGGGGGGGGATTAGTTTAAAAAAAAAAAAAAGCTGGCTCATTCCTCTTGTTGCTTTTGAAAATATCATTCCATCCGCTACCCCTCCATCTGTTTGCTCCTGATGTTATCGATAAACAGAGCGATGTTTTGGTAGGAAAAGACTTCGTAATGATTTTGTGTGATTTGCATTCTCTCTCTCTCTCTCTCTCTCTCTCTCTCTCTCTCTCTCTCTCTCTCTCTCCCTCTCCCTCTCTCTCTCTCTCTCTCTCTCTCTCTCACACACACACACACACACACACACACACACGCACGCACGCACGCACGCACGCACACACACACACACACACACACACACAATGAAAGGAGAATTAGCTGGGAGTTAGTTCTAAATTGAAGAAAAACAACTGAAGCAATTTTCTGGAAATCCGAAAGACGAGTAACAAATGTTTTTGAATTAAAAAAAAACCGTAAGATCAAACTGAAAAGGGATACTCGTATGCAGTGTGCTTAGGCTGCATTTATCTGGTGAAGGCAACGACCACCATGGTTCTTCTCCCATCGAAAACAGTTATCTACTGGGCATCTGGTATCACAAACAGGCAAACTGTTCAATTCATTTTTGTGTTTCCACTCTAAAAATCTGGAGCACCTAACAGATGACGATGAGTGCATTTTTGTTGTTGTTGTTGTTGTTGTTGTTGTTGTTTGTTTGTTTGTTTGTTCTTTGGTGTGTGATTTTTTTGCTGTTGTTGTTGTTGGTTTTGTTTGTTTTTGTTTTTGTTTTTTATTGTTGTTTTTGTTTGTTTGTTTGTTGTTGTTGTTGTTGTTTTGGGGGGTGGTGTTTTTTGGGTTTTTTGTGTGTGTGTGTGTTTTTTTTTGTTTGTTTGTTTTTTTGTGGGTTTTTTTGTTTTTGTTTTTGTTTTTGTTTTTGTTTTTTGTTTGTTTGTTGTTGTTGTTTGTTTGTTTGTTTGGGGGGGGGGGGTTGTATATTATACAGTGACAAGGACAAGTACCACATGCATGCATCATATACTTGAACATACATGAACTGACATGGCATTTGAGTCGAGTCATCACACAGTCATAGACCATAGGGATTATGAAAAAGCGGACAAGAAAGGATCGAGTCCTCAGTCCTTCGTGCGCATGCGTCGGGTAAGGCCATGCAAGTTGTAAGCTTTAACTGAACTACGCGGGTGGGTGTTTGGGTGTTTAACGTCCTTTTCCACCACGCACGGGTGATATCAAAGACGGGGCAACGATGAAAAAGCCAGCACAAATATTTGGCCCCAACCGGGATACGAACTCACGAGCATTAGAAGTCCAACGCTCTACCATTCGGCCACCCCGGCTCTCCAGCTGAAGTACGCAAGAACGTGCACCTTGAAATTTGTTGCCATGGAGGCAATGAGGTTCGAGTCCCACTCGGGGCAAAGCATTTTTCTTTCTCGTATGTGGCACCGTTCATTCGGGCCGATCGTCGGGGGTTCTCTCCGGGTACTCCGGCTTCCTTCCCCTCTGCTTTGGAAAATTTGAAAAATAAATGCCCGCCAAATTTGAAAAATAAATGCAATTCTAAATTCCGAAATTTAAATAGCTGAGCTGACCCTTCGCACCACGTGATTGTAATGTGTTTATGTCCGGTGTGTGAGAGAATGTGTGTGATTCACGTGAGCGTGCGTGTTGGGTTCATGAAATTGGGTAAAGCGCCCATATAATACTCATTATTATTATTATTATTATTTAACTCCATTCGTACCAAGTAAGTTTGGGGCTGGGCATCAGTGGCCTCACTAAACAAATCATATTTACTTTAATATTTGATATCATATTAGTTAATTTATGTCTGCATGGATTTAAATTTGGTTTAGTGGGAGTGTTGCGCGCCGATTATACTCGTGTTTTCTGCAGTACGACCCGGTTAATCTTGCCTGATTTTCGAATACAAGGCCAAAACCAAATATGACCCTCCACCACGAAATGGGTCTTCTTGTGCTATTTGTTCATGTTACAAGACAACTCATTTTGTGGTGGAGGGTCACAAATAATAAAAAAAGGAGAGTCAAGAACGTGGGATATTCGTACCCGGTAGGAAATATGTTAACCCCACCCCCCATCCCCGCCCCCCCCCCCCCCCCCCCCCCCCCCCGCCCTCCAAACAGGCAGCCTGTCAAATGCACCCAATCAATAAGTAATTAGAAGATTCAGGAGCAAAGATCGCACTGAGGAAACTTTCACTCGGTTCACGCGTTTCTGTCACTGTTTGGCTAAGATTGCTAATTGATCATCAAGCTTGTTTGACAGCGACAAACAGCGCTCTGTAACCCGCTACCGACTGCGCAGGACAAGAAAAACCAGCCGGTCGTGACGAAGGTTGTTGTGAAAGGATCGCAAACAACGGGACCGAGACGTCAACGGCAAACGTGTTCGTAACGTAGAAACACCGAAAACACTCCAGTATATATATAGTGTCGAGGTCTATATACCCACGGCATTGTGGTAAACAGGCAGATGAAAAATGAGGTATTTGCCAATATCCTATCAGGGGTTGGCCTGCCGGCCAAAGGGGGGAGAGCGTACGGCTGAAACAAGGAGAGACCCAATTTGTGTTCGCCTTTTGTAGGTTGTGCGTGTGTAAAGGTCAAAGACTCCTGTTATAATTAATGAGCACACGGGTTCAAATTCTTTGTTGTGACGACGACAGCGCACGCGCAGAGAGAGAGAGAGAGAGAGAGAGAGAATAAACTTTTATTTCCAACCCACCAAACGAATTAGCCATAAACTGGTCCATTTTTCAATCAGCTGCCGGTCCTGCAGAGAGAGAGAGAGAGAGAGAAGAGAGAGATAGAGAGAGAGAATAAACTTTAATTTCCAACCCGCAAAACGATTTAGCCATAAACTGGTCCATTTTTCAATCAGCTGCCGGTCCTACAGAGAGAGAGAGAGAGAGAGACACACACACACACACACACACACACACACACACACACACACACACACACACACACACACACACACAGCTGGGGGTTGGGGTTGAGGCCGGGATGGGGGCCGGCTTGTAATACGGCGATTATTATTGTAATACCTATTGTCTTGTCGTGTCTTCTGCCGGCTTGACGTCAGCGCACTGTTGTCAGCGAATCAGATTGATCGTTACATACCACGTGATTTTTTTTTTCAAGAAATCAGTGACTAAAAATATGTCAGCGCGACATAACCCTTCTTCTGAACTCCACGCCAACCACAAAATCAAGTAGATTGTGTTAATCAGCACAATCGTGTCAACGCCAACAAGTGCCCATCATGCAAACTCGTTCTAACTAGGTGGTGCTTTGAGCAGGGAGCTGGGCCGGATAGCCGAATGGTAGAGCGTTGGATATAAATAGTCTCAAACCCGGGGTCATCAAGGACAGTTGTGTCTAATCGTATGACCCGTAGTGAATTCACCACCTGGACACTGTCCAATTACTTGAGACCAGGCAGGCTGCCCGTTTTCTCTGCGCTTGGCGAGCGGGGTAAACAGAGCTTCGTTTGAGAACCAGACTCTGCTTTGAGGCAAACACTGAGCCTGTACTAATTCACAGTAGTAGTAGTAGTAGTAATGGTACAAGCAGTAGTAGTAGTAGCAGCAGTAGTGGCAGCAGCAGTAGTAGTAGTAGCAGTAGCAATAGCAGCAGCAGCAGTAGCTGTGGTAGTAGTGGCAGTAGTAGTAGTAGTAATGGTACAAGCAGTGGTAGTAGTAGCAATAGTGGCAGCAGCAGTAGTAGTAGCAGTAGCAGCAGCAGCAGTAGTGGTCGTAGTAGTTGTAGTAGTGGTAGTAGTAATGGTAGCAGCAGTGGTAGTATTAGTAGCAGTGGTGGCAGCAGCAGCAGTAGTAGTGTAGTAGTAGTAGTAATGGTAGCAGCAGTGGTAGTAGTGGTAATAGCAGTAGTAGCAGCAGCAGTAGTAGTAGCAGTAGTATAAAAGGTTTCTTTTCGTGTGCACACACACACACACACACACACACACACACACACACACACACACATATATATATATATATATATATATATATATATTCTTAATTAGTAGGGTCATCAAGGACAATGGCATCTAAATCTATACATGTTGTTCAGACCCGTAGTAAATTTTTACTGTCCAGTTACTTGAGAATGGCCGGGCAGGCTACGTATCTCTGCGACTGACAAGCAGAACAAGCAGCCCCTCGGGTCTCAACTTACCCTTGGGAGAGGGAGGGGGAGGGAAATGTGGGGGGGGGGGGGGGGGGGGCAGGGGGGCGGGAGTGAGGAGGGACCCAGCCTCACTACCCTACAGTGAAGTGGGGTGTTGGCGGTGGAGATACCTAGACGCGGAGACGCTGTTCACTCACTATTACCCCCATCTTCCATCCAGTCAAGTGGTTTGTATGTCACTTCGCCAGTTCCAGGAGGGTTCCAGCAGGTATACAAGCGTCCACGTCGCGTGGCCGTTGTTGACAGGGAAACGACACGGATGGGAGGGTAGTGAGTGTTAAGAGTTTGCCGCCAGTCTGACGTCGTTAGTCGGCTGCCAGGAGCACATGACCTAGGGTTGGTAAAATCACCCCTTTGGTGATGGTTTGGTTGGTAACGGACTTGCAATGCGATTTCTTGATGGAGTATAATTTATCAAAATAGCAATGTCCGCTTCGACTTCTTACATACAACGATAACTGTTCTAAAAGTGTCAGAGCGCGCCTAGTACTCTGAAGCCACCTAGGCTTGTTGATTGGCAGCGCAAGAAAAGTTCTTGTTTCGCAACCAGTGCTTTCTGCAATAATAATAATAATAATAATACATACATACATACACACACACACACACACACACACACACACACACACACACACACACACACACACATACATACATACATACATACATACATAGTGCTTATAAAGCGCAGGCTCTCACAGGACTGGACTCACTGCGCTGTCACACACACACACACACACACACACACACACACACACACACACACACACACACACACACACACACACACATCTCACTACTGAAAATATACAGACTGAATATACCTGCAGAAAAGAAGAGTGGGTGTGACTAAGGCAAAAGGTGTGACGGAAAAGGTAAGTCTTTAAGTTTGTATTTGAACTGAGACAGTGTAGGCAGACTGCATAGTTCGGTTGGCAGAGAGTTCCAGTACATGTGGGGGCTAAGTAACTGAAGGAACACTCTCCAACAGTTTTCATATTTCTCTTTGGAATTTTGAGACGATTTTCCCTGGCTGGAGAGGGCGTGTGAGACGGGTGGTAAGCAATAGAGAGGCCGCTAAGTTAATTATAAAACGGTCGCTATGTCCAACAGGAGGATCACTCCATGTTCACACAGGTTAGAGATTCAAAAATGGCATTTTCGCTTCTAAAAGTAAAATCTGTGCACGCACATGAAACCCGTTCATTTTCACCAACAAATTATTATATATATAAGGTTCCTTTTTTCAGTATTTTGTGAGAAATTTCACCTTAAATTTAAAGCGTTGTGACCAGACCATTTTGCTTTGAGGGAAACGTGAAGCTGCATTCCCCGAACTGGTCTCTCAGTGCTCGGGTCGTGAGTTCGAGTCCCGGCTGGGGCCAAACATTTGTGCTGGCCTTTTTTTCTCTCGTTGTCCCGTCTTTGATATCACCCTTACCGTCGTGGTGGAAAAGGACGTTAAATTCCCCCCAGGTCTCCTGTCATCTGGGCAAAAACAGACTAAGCGCCACGGATCTGGCAAAATATCAAGGCCCCTTCTCGAGATGGCGAGAGCACAAAGGCAACACATTTCTTCGTCGCGTGCACACGGTCTCTCGGTTTCCACAGTTCTTGGGCATGCACTCCGAAAGCTATAACTATCAAGTGGGACGGTCAAAGAGGGGAGGGCAGCCAACTGTGGGCGGCTCCTGTGAACTTGCGCGTGGTCTCAAGTGGATCGTGCACGTGTCAAAAGGTGCAGAAGAGGTCCGAGCGCTCAAATCACTATTGTCCAGATGGTC
>JACVVK020000693.1:0-152500 GCA_018292915.2 Batillaria attramentaria | reverse complement strand
CCTAATGGCCGCCGCCGGCTGTACTCGATGCGTACTACATGTAAAATCGAGCCGGGCAGGGAGCACAGTTCTCATGGGTTCGATGGCAACATTGCAGGTCACAGAATACATTTTTTTCCCCCTGCTCTCTGGCTCCTACAAATGTGAGACAGCACAGGTCCGTCCTTCAATAAAAATGTTGCAAACCAAAACCCACAATGTTTCCAGAAGCAACATATGTCCGCAAGCTGCTTGCCAAAAATAAAGCCTGGAAACCGTAGTTTTCGTACTCTGCCGGTGTGGCGTCCTTCCCCACCCCGTAAACAAACCAGTGCACTCACTTATCCATGCTCCGGCACACGCCCACCGATATGGCCAAAAATAGGTCACCCCTCAAGTCAGCATTCCCATTTTTCTGCACAAGACATCCCTCTTTTCACCAAAACCCAAAATCTGGGGTCAAATGTTCCTTTAGCAACTCAAAAAAAAAAACCAAAAAAAAAACCCCACAAGGAAAGGTTGAAAATTCATTTTAATAGTGAGGGTCCTCTTACCCTGCCTCATATGCATTGTCACGTGTTCCGTCTGTGACCTGCAAGTGTACCGAGCTCTACTGAGGATAGCCTTTGGGAACTTGGACCACTGGCCCCGGGCCGGCCAACAGTGGCGGCGAGACACTGACTTTCAAAGTTTTACTGACTGACACCGGAGTTGATCAGTCAACGTGCAGGACTTAAGTCAGGATCAATCTACAAGTGTAGTACTAGTATGAGTTAGCCTCTTAATGCACAACTGAGGGCCATGTGCAACCCGCAACAACTTGAAAACAACAGCAACTGTGACGACATCATCATACCAACTGAACAGCATGACAGCAGCAAAGTTTGAGATCAGTGAAGATTTCTCAAGTGGCGTGGAAGTGAGTTTCCTGCACCAGAGATACAAAAACAATAAAACAGCAAAAACATTGTGTTATATACATGTAGTTCGCCAGCACATCCTGACCGGCATCACTAGCCTGCCTATTTCCCGCTGTGTACCGGCCGGGTACTCAGCAGTCCATCAATCAGGGGCGCCGGAACCGGGGAGGCAGGGGGGGCAGCTGCCCCCCTGTACCCAAGCAGGGGGGCAAGAGTATCTTTTTGCCCCCCCCCCCCCCCCGGAAAATCAGGTGACTATGGCAAGAGGGGGGGGCAAAGCCATGGTCTTGCCCCCCCTCCCTTCCCCTACCCCCCCCCCCCTACCCCGCTTCCTGCTCTCTCCCTCATCCCACCCTACAGAAAACTCAGTTTAGCCGTTGAATGAAATATCAACCCCCCCCCCCCCCCCCCCCGCTTTTCACTTTCTCCGGGCAACGTCCTTCCTTTCACTGGCTCTGGCGTTTTCCCCTTCTGAGATTCTGCCCCCCCCCCTCCCCCCAACATCTTCCGGCGCCCCTGTCAGTGGATCATGTCAGTTCAAGTTGTGTCACGTTTCTGCTGCGTTGTATCTGAAACTTTATCAGTGAGTGACCGGCGGCCGGTGAGCAACTAGATTGCTCCAATGAACCGTCGGATCAGTCTGTGATCACTCCGATAATCTTTGCTTACTCAGTGTAACCATTCATGAGTGACTGAGATAAAACAAAATTAGTTGCAGCATACACTGACCAAAGGCGAGGCAACCCTGTTCCGGGTCCGTCGCTGGGAGAAGACCCTAAGCCTAACCCTAACCAAAGATCCTCTATACAATTGTATGGAGGATCTTTGCCCGTGTCTCTAGAGTTAGCGACGGACCCGGAACAAGGGTTGACAGTCAGTCTTACCAAGGGAAATAACTTCCGGAATGACTTGGTTGTGTGGGCAGTGTAATTAGTTCCCTTAGACCACGTATTGCGTCTGTCTAAATTTAGCCTTTTCCACACAATATGAGTAGATCACTCGTGATATCTACTTTTTGTACTGAAACGAAAGTGCAGTTGTACAGCGATGCTTTCCATGTTATGCACAGCAAACAATTTTGTTTAGGATTAACCTTCGTCTAGGCCCAGCGCAACACGGAGATTTGGCGGGAAATTCAGGCAAGATGGCAGCGGCCACACTGTGCGCATAAACTGCATTCACTTTAGTTCTTGTCTTCAGTGTACACGGCTTCGAATACCTGCGAAGGTGAGGCTGTTATGGGTGTGTCTATTTCGGAAGTACGTGTAATTCCAGAAATTATGGGGGTATGGCTAATTATGGTCGTACAATACATGCTTCACTCATTGTAGCGACAATTCGTCTGCTGTTAGAGTTTTTAGTCTTCGTTCGGCGAGTATACATCACACTATAGAATGATGTTCATTGTGTAAGTTGTATGGATACACGGCCTAAACAACACCAAGAAGAAGTATCTTCTGACAAGTTTCATACTCTGATTAAGGCTTTCAGCTGACTTTTAACAGGCATTCATCAGGATTTGCATACATAGCGTAAGTGGACAGATCTCGGTTTCATAATGATTAATCATACAACATGTGTGCAACAACATAGCAGACGATTAATCTTTGATCTTTTTCACGCCATTATACTCTTTCTGCAGGTACAGTAATCGATTGTGGTAAATTGTAACCGCTATCAGAAATGGACAGGAAGCGCAATGTCAACGCATCCGGCAAGGCGGGCGGACCTCCACTCAAGAAGAACAGGTTCAGATACCAAGACATTAAATTCTTCTAATAAACATGATGGTTACTTTGTGAGAGACACCTGTGGACATACTTGTACATTGAGCTTTGAGTTTCGTACATGTATCAAAAGGTCATTATGTGTGCCCACAGAACTTCGCATTTGCACACTCACTTCAGTTCACTAAAGACTTGCATTAGTTTAAATCAGCTACTAAAAGCAATTTCATTCTAACTTGGATAGTAGGGGACAGGAGGGATAGCTATAGGAGACATAATTTTCAGTGTTACTATTAAACAAAGTCCTGATAGAGAGACCTATATGAAAAGAAAGTTTTATAAAACAGGGGTTGGTGGTTTGTCTTTTGTTCAGGACTGTACAGTGCTAAATATTATCCTACATAAACATAGACACAGGATTTGGTCTAGTGGTTAAGGCATCCGACTTCGGATCCTGAGGTGCCTGGTTCGAGTCCCCAGTGGGCAGGAATATGGTGGGACTTTTCCTACCATATCGAGTCAGATCCACGTGCAGACTCGTTTACGGTGCCTGTCTTGCCTTCGTGTACACACGCACGCACATACATCGCACAGGTGTGCACACTAAAAATCCCACGTTCATCTTTCGAAGAAGAGTAGGCTGTGGCAAGTGTTGTGGTAAACAGAAGTACTGTCGCACACACCAGAGTGAATAGCAGGGTGAAGGTTTGCACATAGAGTAGCGCTTAGTGGCAGCAGGCTGTCACTGCTTCGTCCTCCAGCCCTGCGGCACTGCGAGCATTTCAGCAGAGATGGATATGTGCGCCTAGGAGAAGTCTACCATACCATACCATAAACATGTATTCATACATGTATGTAAGTAAAACGTGCTTGTTAATTACAGCACTTAGAACAGTCCTGTTATGATAGGTTACAGCACTACACAAAACATCATCATGTGTATTACCTTGATGTATTATTTTTGCAGGCCTGTTGATGATTTTGATGATGATGATGATCCGTCAGCGTTTGAAGCAGAGCTGGCCTTGATGGATGAGATTTTCAATGAAAACAAAGGCCAGGATGGGGACAGTCAAGAGAGTGTGGGTTAGTGAACAGCTGTTGTAAACTTTTTTCAAATAGTTATTATTTTAAAGGCCAGTCTTTTGACATAATAATGAAATTCATTTGTATGTGCACTCACGCTCACAAGCCCAGCTGGTCCAAAACAAAATATTTGTCTTTGGCAAAGCCGAGTAATTTTGAAATAGGCATTTATAATCGTTTTTGTGGTGGTGGTTGTTTTGTTTTTGTTTTTTACTTGATAGACATTTTTTTAACATTGTTTTGGCTTATCTTTTTTTTACAAGCATACACAATACAATACACTGCACATCACAATACAGTATATATATATATATATATATATATATATATATATATATATATATATAAAAGAAGGAAAGAAAAAGGAAAAAAACACAAAAATGTGTATCCAATACATCCATATGTAAATCATTAAGATATAAGTAAATAAATAAAAGAAGAAACACATGCTCATTAATAGGTAGCACGGTGACCGTTATTTATAACCATTTTTTTATTTCTTTCTTTTTTTCACTTCCCCTGACTGGTGACACTGACAGGAATGGGTCCAGATGATGAGAAAACCAGCAGCAAATGGTCAAGACCACCTCTTCCACCGCTCGATCCCAAACACGACAATGTTGAGTTTCAGCAGCTGGATGTGGACTTCTACATTGGTGAGAATGAAACAGGCTGGGGAATTTTCAATCATTTGGCGATTTTCAGACAAGTTTCCTATCCTTTCAGCCCAAAACAATCTAAGTTTCAGCCAAGAAAAGGAGGGAAAAGGTTGCATTTATCAACTAATCAAGATGCATTTAATGCCATATGGGACAGTCTAACTTCATTTTGTACTTCTTGCATGTCGGTATTAAGACAGTATTTCACTTTCGGGTGCCAGGAGAGGCTTCTAAATGCCTTCAGTAATGCTAACATTTGTTTTCTTGCTCCTGTGGTCCCCCAGCAGGTGCGGCCCCTGCACTCTGGCCCAGGTTCCAGTCTTTTTTTTTCCGCAGCAGTTCCCCGGCCAGATAAAATACAAATCAACAGCAACTGTTAATGAAATGATCTAACAGTGAATGCTATGGAATGGTTTGCGTGCACTTAGTAAGCCATAGAGGAATTGAGAGCGAAAGTACCCTCAGACTTGAGGGGCTCAAATCGCATTCTCTGCAAACACACTTCTGGTGTTTTGGTGCATGAAAGCGAGTTTACATTTTAGCAGTGTTAGTAAATACACAAATGAAGAAGTAGTTTCGTTGTGCTTCCTTTTCAAACCTTGTATACGAATTAGCCTTTTTTTTGGATGGCTTAGTCAGGGATGGATTTACTCAAAAATGCCAATGAGACATTGTCTCCTTGACCAGTCATTTTTATGAGACATTTTCATTTTCCATGAGACAATCAAGTTCACCCGCATCACTCTGGCACATGTCTGTGCCGAGAGCCTGTTCCTAAGTGCAGTGACGTTCAGGTTCTGAACGGAGAAGGACCTCTCGATCGCAGAACTGAGAAAACTGATAGTACGCCAATATTTTTTGCAACTCTTTCGAGCGAGAGTTCCTGGCGACGAGCGGGATAAGTAACTTGCCTCATCACTAAAATTAGATTAGTGTAACAGACTCTATGACTGACACAGACAGCGTGTCTCTGCTTCGCGTTGTCAAGTGCACTTGTGATGTCATGTTCGTGCGACATATGACGCATTTTGCGAAATTTCTATGCGACATTTTATCAAAATATGAGACATAGTCGCACGGCGCGCGAGAAAATCGATCCCTGCTTAGTTTTTAGACATGTGATTGTGAGGAACTCCTGTCCATGAACTGGTCACACTAACCACCTCCTTGCTATGCAGATGACATGTTTAGCTTTATCCAAAAGTAGGCGTCGTAATACAGTGTTCCTGACTACACACAGGTGTGCGTAGTTATATGCACAAGACTCTTTTAAGTTGACACACAAATTTGAGAACAGCGCATCACAGGAGACGCATGTTTTTTGTCTCATGACAAACAGTAATTCAATTCAATTCAATTCAATATAACTTTATTGTCTGTCGATGGCAGAAAATTTTCTTCTGGCTCGCACACACACACACGCACATACACACACACACACACACACATTAATTTATCTAGACATATAAATCCATACATATTAAACACAGATCCTAAAGTAATGTGTGATGTCCAAGTCTAATACTATGCTACTAAACTAAGAAATTTTATCTAAACTAAAAGATGGCAAGGGCATAGCGGACATGACACAGCTTTTTCCAACTCTCTCCTGGACACTCGATCAAAAAGCAAACACTTGTAACTTAGGTCACTGTATGTAATGTAATGTGCATATTTAAGGTATATATTGTATGTAATGTTGCCCCTAATGTCATCATATATACCAAAAACATGAATTTTTTTTATTTTTTTTTTTAAGCGAACACTTGCAGCATCGCCTTTCTGCTGAGCCGTTGTGCTTAACCGTGGCAGACAGAATCTGATGTATGGACCCTCCAAATTTACGAAAGGACCCTCAAAAATATAGAGAGAGGATCCCAAGGACCCTTGTATTTTCAAACACAGGAAACACTGATAATACTCATTATATGCATCGTACTTGCAGGTCGTCACATGGCTGGAATGCCGGGTGCCACGGTTGGGCCTGTGCCGATTATCCGCATGTTCGGCATCACAATGGAAGGCAACAGTGTCATGGCTCACATCCACGGCTACACTCCTTACTTCTTCGTTCCGGCTCAGCCTGGCTTCAAGCGTGAAGACTGTGAAAAGTTTAAGGTGAGAGAGGGCATCAAGAGACCGTGCCTTTCACAGGATAGACATTTTTATGATCTCATGTGTTTTGGGTTTTGCGATCTCAGAGAGGCACGGAAAGGGTTTCCAGTACTTTCTTTATGTGTCAGCATGCTTGATGTCGGAGAGCTTGCGTACGTGTGCGCGCGGGCAGCATACATGACACAACAAGCATGATGACGACAGGTCACAGGTCACTGAACATATTGGGCTGGTGGCCATTTTGTTGGTGTTGTGTCAAGGCAGCTTTGAGTTAGCTTGAAAAATCTGTCAGACTAGTCGGGGGCGGTCAGTGGTCTAGTGGT
This sequence comes from Batillaria attramentaria, assembly GCA_018292915.2. Lineage (NCBI taxonomy): Eukaryota > Metazoa > Mollusca > Gastropoda > Batillariidae > Batillaria > Batillaria attramentaria. Next base: position 145,691 of record JACVVK020000693.1, on the reverse strand, counting down.
GAGAGGTCAGGTTCGAGTCTCGCTTGGGGCACAGAATATTTATTTCCTGTAAGTGGCACTGTTCGTTCGGGCTGATCATCTGGGGTTCTCTCCAGGTACTCCGGCTTCCTCTCCCTGTGCATTGGAAAAGTCCACAAAATCCGAAAATAAATTTTATGCAGTTCTAAAATTTCAGAACTTTAATTGCTGAGCTGGCCCTTCACAACACGTGACTTACATGTTCATGTCCGGTGTCTGAGAGAATGTGTGATTCACGTGAGCGTGCGTGTTAGGTTGAGCTTGTGGGGGCTTCGGGATTAAAGTGCCATCTGCTTTGGAAATGTTCAGCCCACCAAAATTGAAAAATAAATGCAATTCTAAATTCCGAAATTTAAATAGCTGACCTGACCCTTCGCACCATTAATTTTGATTGTAATGTGTTTATGTCCAGTGTGTGAGAGAATGTGTGTGAGCGTGCGTGTTGGGTTCAGTTCGCGGCGCTTTGAGCCGATTCAGGAAATTGGGTAAAGCACCTATACAGTACTCATTATTATTATTACTGCGGTGTACATGTCCCTTCCATATCCCCTTGTTCATTTTGTAATTTCCAGGATGCCCTGAATCGTGTGGTGAAAGGTGACATGCGGTCGAATCGAGAGGATGTCGTGCATGCAGTCTTAGCAGTGGATTATGTTATCAAGGAGAGTGAGTGGATTTTACTGTTTCACTATTACTCTAAACACAGGTCAGCCAGAATGACACCTAATTTTAGTGATTTTTCAAATGTGTGTGTGTTAGAAATATTGCGTAGGATTTTTTAAAAAATATCGCGCACTGTATCAGTGAGTGATTTAGACTGTCGGTAGTCTCATGCGCCCAGAGCTGTATGATTTTATTGTTATTGCTGTTGGGCAGACTTTTCGTGAATTTGGATGCTTTACAAGGATACAATTCTGAGCATCTCACTATTGAAAGGTCACACATTCGATCATTTTTGTTCTGCAGGCATTTATGGTTACCACGGTAACCGTAAAATCCCGTTCCTGAAGATCACTGTGGCGATCCCAAGACTGGTGGCCCCAGCCAAGAGACTGCTGGAGCAAGGGTTCACCTGCCCAGGCTACTCGCAGTACGGCTTCCAGACATACGAGAGTAACATCGATTTTGATCTCCGGTATGACATCATGTAGAATGCTGGTTTTGTCTCTCTCTCCCTTGATGAAACATTTGAATGGCAGCTTGTTTGAAGGGGCCAGTGCTGCCATTTTTATTCTAAGCTGTTTTCGTGGTAGCTATCATCACAGCACTTTGTGGGCAGGTGCAGAAAGTTTGTGTACTCACTCATAACAGTAAATGTTATAAACTCGTACAATGTCAGGGTTGTGTTTCTTCTAAAATCTTCCACCTTTGGCTAAAATCATCCCCTCACCCGCCACCAAGAAGTGTGTTTCCTCGTCTAAATCACTTAAAATCATGCCAGTGTGCACCAAATTGCACTGGTTTGGTCTTATTCTAAAAATTTTCAACAAAAGTGTTTCCCCTCTGAAGCACTTGAAACTGTGCCAAAATATCTTAAATTTCACAGATTTTAGCCCTTTTTTTATTTTTTTTTTATTTTTTTTTAAATTCCAGGCGAGCATGCCCCTGGACACCCTGAGCATAATGCATCTCGCAACACTTACTGAATGCTACACACATTTCCTATCCGTAACACGGCCTTTTGGCCTATACTGGGAATACCGCTCACTTGTACTGCGCGATTTTGCTCATGCTCTATGTATTGTATTCACCGACCTTTTCTTGGTCTTTGCAGCAACATCTGCGTGCATGCGTGCGTGAGTGTGTGTGTGTGTGTGTGTGTGTGCACAATGATGTCTGTTAACAGTATTTTCATTTTTCTCGCTCCAGATATCTGTTACGTGTATCGTATCGTGCTCACTCCATTGCGATGGACAAATGTCTGTGCAATAATTAGCAGTTATTCCCCATCAAGCTGTGGGATACCGACGAGTATTTTGATCCAAGACGCAAATCAACCCTGAGCTTTAGCGAAGGGTTGATTGCGTCTTGGATCAAAATACTCGTCGGTATCCCACAGCTTGATGGGGTGTAAATGCTTTATCATCCTTTTTTGGGCCAATTTATGGTATATTTTGAACGTTTATCCTAGTAAAAACTGACAGTCGACAGCGGCTGCACATAGCAGACGAACGAGTTTGTGCGTCGGCAGAGCACTACGCCGACAGAATAAAGTGCGTCTTTTTACGGTGTCAATTCACTCATGAACTCAAATCCAAACAAAACCACAAGTTTTTAACTTCCACTAAAGACGCAAACAAACATGCTGACGCTTTCAAGGAAATGTAAATTTGGGAGGTGAATGCGAAACCGATCAAAACTGAACAGCTCTGTTCACGCTTTGTACGATTAGGGCGCGTTCAAGCGGGGTTCTTCCTGTTGCGATTTTCACGAAATCTGAATCTTTGAGAGTGTTTATTCTAATATTTGTAGTACATATACGCCGATTAAAGTGACCTTCCCCCCAGCAGCTACATTTTATAACTGCATGCATGACTCAAACGATTCAAGAAGCTTCTGTTCAATCGGAGATCTATCTAGATCACGAATCCGCTGCCATTCTCTGCGCCGATAGCACACGGCCAAATCAGTAAACAGCATACATGCCGGCGAGACGCCAGCCTCGATTGAACTTTTTGAGAACGAATTTTGATAAGTGTTGGTTAAAACTGTCCGGAATTTGAGTGAGGATTGCTTGCTAGGTACAGGCTACTGTTGTTTTGTACTTGTACAACGAGTTTATGAAGTTGGAAACGCCGATATGCCGAGTCAAAATGTTCCATCGTCGATGGTGTTGACATCGGGAGCGAGTTCTCCCTGAGGAGTAGTAATACATGTACTTGCTCATCGATGACGACGGGTTTTTTTTGCCGAAAAGGTTGTATCTCTGTTCTTTCTTTCTGAAAGAAAGAACCTTTTTGCAGGTAAGCATGCCTGAGTGTCATGTGATGTCGTGCTCTGTGTCACATGATTTCTCAAGTACTAGTACGATACGGACACTTATTACACAGGAGAGATCAAAGAAAAAGATGCCGCCATGGATGATAAAATCATCTGAGTCTACACACATTTCCTCCTTTTGGATCATGGACCCTTTTAAACATTGAATCAACATTGTTTTTTGGTGTTTCTTTTCCTCTCTCTCCCCTAGTTTCATGGTGGACACAAACATCGTGGGTTGTAACTGGATCCAGCTGCCGGCCGGCACCTACAGGGTGCGGGAGAAACGGAACAAAGGCTCCAGCAAGCCAGGCCCCTCGAGCAGTGATGACGGTGCCTGGTCGCCGCGCTCACGATGCCAGCTGGAGGTGGACATCTCGTGGGAGGACTTGGTGTCTCACGCTCCAGAGGGAGAGTGGTCAAAGGTGGCGCCCTTCCGCATCCTCAGCTTCGATATCGAGTGCGCTGGGCGGAAAGGTCGGTACTTCTAGTCAGGCTGGAGAATTTTCAGCCATTTGGCATTTTTCAGCCAAATTTCCTATCCTTTGAGCAAAACAAATCGGGGGGGGGGGGGGGGGGGGGGGTGCACACACAGTCATGTATCATGATATGTAATGCCATATCGGACAGTCTGACTTCATTTTTGAAGCCTTGCATGTCAGTAGCAAGGCATTTTTTTTACTTTAGGGTGCCAGGGGATGCTACAAAATGTGTTTAAAAATGCTAAGATTTGTTTTCTGAAGTGGGGTGTTGTCCTGTGATCCCCCTGCATGACATTGAGTCTGCACCTCGGCCTTCGTTTCAGTATATATTTTTTTTTTTCCTCAGCAATTCCCCAGCATGTCTAGTGTGAGAATTTTCAGCTGTTACTGTGAAATTCAAGCTCACTCCATGTGTGTGTGTGTTTTGTTGATGTTTTGTTTGTTGTTGTTTTTAGTTTGGTTGTGGGAATTTTTGTTTGTTTGTCTGTTTTGCTTTTTTCTGGTTACTTTCAAGAATCTTGCAGCTTACCATTCCTTTTTTCTGTTCTTGTCCAACAGGTGTGTTTCCAGAGGCAGAGAAGGATCCTGTGATTCAGATTGCGAACATGGTGATCCGTCAGGGAGATCATGACCCATTCATTCGCAACGTCTTCACGCTTAATACATGCGCGCCTGTCGTGGGGTCACAGGTTCTGTCCTTCCAACGTGAACCAGAGCTTCTCAAGGTCACAACCTGCTTTATCTTGTGTTGTTTTACCGTTTTTTGTGAGTTTAGTGATCTCTGCACTTAAATTGCATAGCTGCCATATTTTTTTCGTATTTTGTACAATTTCTGGAATCAGATGCAAAAATTGACAACAAAATATGATTTCTAGAATGGGGGGGGGGGGGGGGAACATTCGAAATTCCATTACCACTGAGCTCCGCTCCTGATCCATGTTTGATCCAAGTTCACAAGTTACGGGTGTATACTTTGCGCATACGCATAGTGAAACTTTCGTTGGTGGAAAACCGTGACATGCTGTCATTTGAAATTTGAATGAATTAAGTGGATTTTTTCTTGTCTTGATTTACTTATTGCCCTGTTACATATTTTATACACTTTCCTGAGTGCACTAGTTCTGTGCTAGAGCCAGTTTCATCAAGCTTGCAGGTAACATTTTTCAGACTAAGTGTTGTATTTGTTGTTTTCCAATGACAGAAATGGGCGGCCTTTGTGCGTGAGGTTGACCCTGACATCATCACTGGCTACAACATTCAGAACTTTGACCTCCCATACTTGCTGGACAGGGCTGCAGCCCTCAAGGTAAGGCTGTTAAATGGACTACTACTACTACTACTACTACTAAGGCCCATGGCTCCAAGTGGAGCATAGGCCATCGACGACCCTTCGCCATCGCACTCTGTTCAGGGCTACTCTTGCCACTCCAGTCCAGTTGATCCCCTGCTTGCATAGCTCTGCCTCAGTGTCCCGCCTCCAGCTGTTGCGAGGCCGGCCTCTCTTCCTTTTCCCCTGCAGGGTTCCTTGTCAGGGCTTGGCGAGTGGTGCTGGATGCTGGCTTCTTGAGGGTGTGTCCAATCCAGCCCCACTTCCTCCGCAGGAGCTGCTCGGCCAGTGTGTTGAATGGACCAGTGCTACCATTTTTATCTTCACAGATCGTTCTTAGCTTTTCTCTTGGTATCTTTCATCACGTCACCTAGACACCTGGATAGTGACAGCATCTGGAATGCTGGCACCGAGCCAGCAGAAGAGTACTATATGAAACGGCGACCGCACTCGGCTCTCCAGTAGAATTTGAATGTTTGACTGCTCGGTCAAACCAGTAAAAGTGCTATAAAAGCAACCTGAAGATAATGCCAAATGTTCACCAAAAAAATGAAACAAATTGATAAAACTTGGCCAATTTGCTAGTCCGTCATTCATTGATTCAATCACTTTGTTGATACCGCCATTGTGAGGCCAGAGGTACAGAGTAGTCTCCCTTCACTACTTTGGTTTCTGCCATGAAGTTTCAGTTTGTTGCGGTTTTCCATTTGGGAGTTTAGAAGGTGGAAAATGCTCATGTGCAGTTAAAAAGACAAGAAGGGTATGATGATTAAAATGTTACATAAGGATTTGTTTTTTTGCTGTTTCAAAGTCCTCTTATGCAACATACTATTTCACACAACATCCCTATTAGACCCACTGGCACACATAGGCCATCGAAACTGAAACTGTTTTTCTTTGCTCCTTAGTTTTCGACCAGACCTTTGGGTTGAAAAGTTACGGTCACTGATGATAAGATGAGAGATGACTGCCAACAACTTCTTGTACATTACACTTTGGCTTTCTACTTTTCTTTTGGATTTTGTTTTTATTGTTGACCGTGATATTTCCAGGTGAACGACTTCCCATACCTAGGACGTATTCAAGATGCACAGTCCAAGGTGAAAGAGGCGATGATTCAGTCGCGGCAGATGGGCAAGCGAGAAAACAAGGTTGTCAACATTGAAGGTCGTGTCGAGTTTGACCTTCTGCAGGTGCGTTTGTGTGAATCAGCGACTGCTTTATATTGTGGTCAGTCACTGGCCGTTTTGAGGGAATCGTCGTTTTCCTGCTTCTTTTTCCGGCCAAAAACCTCTTAGCCTATTAGCACAGCACCCGACCACTGCCGCTCCCCCCCCCCCCCCCCCCCCCCACCCCCCGCTTTTCACTTTCTTCAGGCAAAGTCGTTTTCCTGCTTTTCCGGCCAAAACCTCGCGAGTGTGTGTCTCTCGGCACAGACCCTGGCCCCCCCCCCCCCCCTGCTTTTCACATTCTTCGGGCAAAGTCCTTTCTTCCTTCCACTGGCTCCCTGTAGTTTGGCTTTCCTTCCATTCAGATTTTGAGGGTCAATTTTCAGGCTTTTCGTCTCTCAGAAAGTGGCAGCCCTGATTTCAGCAGAAATGGATATATATGCGCTGAGGAGAAGTCTACCATACCATACCATACCATACCACGTGTGTATCTTGGGTCATTATGTTGCGTCTCATGTGCAGGTGTTGCTGAGAGACTACAAACTGCGATCGTACACCCTGAATGCTGTGTCCTTCCATTTTCTGCAAGAACAGAAGGAAGATGTGCAACACTCCATCATCACAGATTTGCAGGTCTACTTATTTCTTTTTTTGTGTTGGTCTGCTTTTTTCTTGATCTTGTATGTGGTGGAAAAGGACGTTAAACCCCCAAACACCCACCCACCCACCCTCTTGTTCTTGTTGTGTGTGTGCTTTGTTGTTGTTCTGTTTGTTTTTTGTTGTTTACTTCTGTTTGTTTGTTTTTTGTTTGTTTGTTGTTGTTTTTTTGTTGGTTTTTTTTTTTGGGGGGTGTAATTTCTCAAGCTGATTATATGGGGTACTCAATAAAAGTTCCTTGTACAGATCAGCCACAAGTAGTTTGCAGTTGCAGTTTTATCTTGACTTTCTTATCAGCATTGCAAGATACGGGGGTTGTGATGGTGATCTGAGGAAAATTTATTTTCTAAAATCAGTTCTGATCTGAACTGACCTACATATCACGTTACCAGTCACACCATTACCATTTCAACATTCAACAGAATGGAAACTCTCAAACACGTCGGCGCCTGGCCGTGTACTGTCTGAAAGATGCCATATTGCCACTGCGTCTGCTCGAGAAACTGATGTCCATCATCAACTACATGGAGATGGCACGTGTGACGGGCGTCACCCTCTCCTGCCTCTTGTCTCGCGGCCAGCAGATCAAGGTGTTGTCACAGCTGCTTCGTAAGGTAATTGTGTTTTTTGTCAGCTGCCATTGCCCATGCCCCTGAACCTTCTAAAAGACCGCGTCGGTACAGGTGATGTGCTTCTACGTCATCTTGATCTTTACCGGAAGATCAGCCCAGGCAAAGCTTTCACTACCAGTTCTGGAGAGGTTATATGCTACACTCACATTCGTTTGGTGTGCTTTGTTATTATAGTACAGTAATAACCTTAACTGTTTGACCATCCGTCCTTTTCGGCCACGGTGCAAAATGTGGGAAAGTTAGGTAAAAATAATCTCAATTTTCTACCACTCACCAAAAATCTGTCCCCAAGTTTACAACCAGACCAGTAAAACTATGAAGCAACTTCAATATGATGGCAAATGACAGGGGATTTGGTCTAGTGGTTAAGGCATCCGACTTCGGATCCTGAGCTGCCGGGTTCAAGTCCCCGGTGGGCAGGAATATGGTGGGATTTTTCCTTCCCATATCGAGTCAAATCCATGTGCAGACTCGTTTGTGGTGCCTGTCTCGCCTTCGTGTACACACGCACGCACAAACATCAACTGTGCACGCTAAAAATCCCATGTTCATCTTTCAAAGAAGAGTAGGCTGTGGCCGGTGGCGTGAAAAACAGAAATACTGTCGCATGCACCAGAGTGAATAGCAGGGTGGAGGTTTGCACACAAAGTAGCGCTTAACGGCAGCAGGCTTTCACTGCCTCGTCCTCCAGCCCTGCGGCGCCATGAGCATTTCAGCAGAGATGGATATGTGCGCCGAGGAGAAGTCTACCATCCCATACCATACCATACCAAATGTCCAGTGGAAATGAAACAAATTGATACAACTTTGCTGATTTGCCGGTCTGGCATTCAATCGCGTTGTTGACACTGCCGTTGTGTACAGAGTAGCCTCCCTTCACCATTTCCCTTTCTCAAGTTTCTGCCATCTTGCACGTTTCACTTTGTTTGCGGTGGTCCATTTGAGAGTTTAGACGCTGGCAAAATGCTCGTTTGCATTTAAAAAGACAAGGAGGATGTGGTGATTAAAATGTTAGCTAAGGTTTCGGCACTTTTTGCGCATTTCAAGGCCCTGTGACGCAAGATACTGTTTCAGGTAGCATTGTTGTCAACCCCACTTTTTCTTTGCTTCTTGGCTTTTGACCAGACCTTCAAATTCAGTGTTTTCTAGTGTAAAAAGCAGTCGCAAAGTTAAGGTCATTACGGTCGGATATTATCAGGAGGCTGATGTAATTTTCAGGCAAAGGAGCAGGATCTGGTGATACCCGCTCACAAAGTGGAAACAGGTGATGAGTACGAAGGTGCCACAGTCATCGAACCTAGCAAAGGGTAAGTGCAGGTTTGTTCCTGATAAGCTGTCATCATCTTTAAATAGCTGAGCTGACCCTTCGCACCACGTGATTGTAATGTGTTTATGTCCAGTGTGTGAGAGAATGTGTGTGATTCACGTGAGCGTGCGTGTTGGGTTCAGTTCGCGGCACTTTGAGCCGATTCATGAAATTGGGTAAAGCGCCTATATAATACTCATTATTATTATTATCATCTGAGACCATTTTGTATACAGAAAAGAAACATTTCAGTCTGTTCCTCTGTAGATTCTGAAAGAAACCGTTTTGCTAAGCCGCGACAATAGCCCCCGCCTCCATAAAAGTCTAACACGAACACCCCCCACCCCAACCCCCACCACCACCACCCACCACCACCCACCACCACCAAACAAGAAACAAACAACAAAAAAAACCATGAAATGCCTTTGTGCATGGATATACTGCACATCCTCTTATACTAGTTATAGATGTTTTACTTGGATTCAGAATGTGTTTTTTTCGCGGTGCAGTTTCCAAGACTTCCATTTTACTGTTTTGAGAAATTTACAAAATGTTTGGAGTTCTCACTAATTATCCTAATTACCTTCCACGGTGTTCATTTCCAGGTACTACAACGTGCCAATCGCCACCCTGGATTTTGCTTCTCTCTACCCATCCATCATGATGGCCCACAACCTGTGTTACACGACACTGCTCAACCCACAGTCCATACAGAAGGAAGGGTCAGCGTGTGCCATGCATAGTGGTCTCTTCTGCATTCTGCTTGATAGGATTTTCTGTACTGAAACAGTGTTCCTTATTACGCGCGTATGGGTGCGTCTTTTGCGCAGAGATTTCAGAATCTGACACAGAGATTTGGGGGCTGCACGTCATTGTGACGCACAGTTTTCAAGACTTGAAACACACTTCAGGCGGTCACTAGAAATGGAATTGGAAACAATAGAGAATTATGTGCCCTAGTGCTGAGTTTTCCGATTCATAAAGCATATGTCGTCTCTGACAGTCTTGTAAACAATGGATCCGGTCGAACCAAGATTTTCAGACTTGGGTCTGACCCTTTGATTTTACAAAATGACCCTCTGAATTTGACAGAGAGGGTCAAAGTGACCCTCGGTTTTGAAAGCTGTAAGGAACACTGCTGAAAATGCATTTCCTGTTGGAGTTAAATTGACAGGTTTTGTTCGATAGTAGCACTGCTGGGTATTTCTTTTTCAAAGATATGAATTTTGATATAGGAGTTTGTTTGGGCTTCAAATTTATGTTACCACATTGGTATAAAAACAGAATGATGTGAGAAACGTGAAGATTAATTGTTTGCTGAAAGCTGTACAGATAGTTTTCAGATAGGTTAATTTCTATGGGAAGATATGTTTATCCTTGTAGACTAGACACATTACAACGATGACTGAAAAAATTTATCCGGTGGTTATCAAAGAAAACTTGTCACAGGTGCTTTGCTCGCTATATAAGAAATGTTCTGAGAGACAAAAATTGTTTGTTTTGTGACAGACTGACAGCGGACCAGTACATCAAGACACCATCAGGCAATTACTTCTGTAAGGCGCCCGTCAGGAAAGGTCTTCTACCTGAGATCTTGGAGCATCTCTTGTCGGCCAGAAAGAAGTAATTGGTTCCTTCTGTTTGTGGCCAGGATAATTTCATGAATGGGCCCATGTAGGAGTTTGTTTTATGGTCCTTGAAGATTATTTTGAACTAGAATGCAGAACTTTGTTTTGTAAAGTACAGCTATTTTGGTAACGGTTTGGGAAAAAGGGGGGAAAAAAGCATGTTGTTACTTTTTTTACAAGTGTAATAGATTTTGCATGCAGCAGCATCAGATTAGTTAAAGCGGTATCTGGCAGGATGAGCAACTCCAGGGTCCATGCCGGTCATGGAATCCTGGAAAAGTCATGGAATTTGGAAATACATGTAGCTTTTCCAGGCCTGGAAAGTCATGAAATTATCTCAAGAGTCATGAAAAGTCATGGAATTTCGGAATTTTATGGAAGCCATTTTGAGCCCCACAGTGAAACAGTCAGCTTGGTGATCACTCACTGGACAGATTGCCAAAAAAAACCCCAACAAACTGCCTTCCCGTGAGGCTAATGACTAGCTCTGAACATTGGTCTTGCTGACTGCGATAACTTGGATAAATTTCTACCCTCGTGTGTGTCAGTGTGAAAGAGGTTGAGGAAGATGTCATGGAAAACAGGAGAGTTGGCCTGGAAAAGTCCTGATTTTTTTTTTTACTGTGAACCTGTATGGACCCAGAAAATTTACTCTCACCGTGTCAAACACATGTCTTGCACTGATGCTGCCACTATTGAGTCAGTGATCCTCCCAGAGTGTATTTTACAGCTTTGTGAACTTGTAATGTCGCCAGTGACCACGTGCCAGTTGCACTAAGACAGCCACTTGACCATAGCTATAGTCCGTTTCATACAAACACTCCACTCCACTTGAAAGTGAAATAGGTGGCACGCTTTGGCTCGTATCTTAGCAACAACAGCCCCAAAATGCTTCATATTTTGCACACTTTTAAATGGTATCATGTTCTCACGGTTATTAGCCTAGGTCGGTCTGTGAACCTAGTAAACCTGCAGGATATATCTTTAAGTAGTTAAACTTTTCAGCCCAAAGGCTGAGTCTAGAGCTTGCAAGTGTGCTGAGAGTTGCACATAGATCTCATGCAATGATGCATTTCCGGCTTTTCCTCTCAGGATCTTGTTGCTGCTGTTAGATTTTTGCTTTTCTTCCTGTCTTTCTAATGTCATCCGTACAAACTTGTACATTTCTGTTGCATAGCAAGCATGAATCTTATTTTGATCTCTCTCGCTCCGCAAGAGCCAAAGCAGACTTGAAAAAGGAGACAGACCCATTCAAGAAGAAGGTGTTGGACGGTCGTCAGCTTGCTCTGAAACTGAGCGCCAACTCCGTGTACGGCTTCACAGGCGCACAAGTCGGCAAACTTCCGTGCTTGGAAATCTCGCAGAGTGTGACGGCGTTTGGGCGGATGATGATCGAGCAGACAAAACAATATGTGGAGGAGCGCTTCACCATCGCTAATGGCTACCAGCACAATGCAAAGGTTGGTGTGCGTGTGTGTGCTGCTTGGAATTTTGTGCCCTCTGTAGCTCGTCGTACCAACTGGACTGGAGTGGCAAGAATAGCCCAGAACAGAGTGCGATGGCGAAGGGTTGTCGATGGCCTATGCTCCACGTGGAGCCAAGGGCCTAAGTAAGTAAGTGTAGCTCGTCGTCCGAGAGGCTTCTCAAAATCCCCAAGCGCAACCGGAAATCTTTTGGCGGGCGCTCTTTCAGTTTTGTCGCTCCAGCCTTTTGGAACTCTCTGCCTGCAAATCTGAGAAATGCGCCCACACTGTTGTTTTCAAGAGCAATCTGAAAACGTTCCCTTTTTTTTTTCTTTTTTTTTTTTGCAAAGCCTGCCAGTAATTCCCTCGGCTGTGTGCTTGTCTTTGTTGCTTGAGTGGCATGAGGCCACAAATAACTAACACCAGTAATTTTCTAACTCGTCAGTTTGACCTGTGTATGTCCGTTCATCGTTGTGTATGAGTGTGAGCGCGTGATATGCCCATTGAGTTTTATCTAAAGAAATGCACCCTACAAATACCATTCATTATTATGATTATTAGCTGTTGGTGTCTGTAGTGTGTTGTCTCCCCTTCACTGCTTCAGGGCTTAACTCTTTGACGACGGAGCGCAATGTCAGAAATTGCGCTCCGTCGTCAAAGAGTTAAAATCTTCCGCCTTTCCTTTAAAGATTCCGCTCCCCAAGAAATGTGTTTCCACCACTGAAGCATTCCAGAACGCACCAAATTGTACAGATGTTGGGCTGATTCTAAACATTTTCCCTCAAAAAGTGTTCGGGCAACGTCCTTCCTTCCACTGGCTCCCTGGAGTCTGGCTTTCCCGCCATTCAGATTTTGAGGGTCAGTTTTCCGGCTTTTTGTCTCTCAGAAAGTGGCAGCCATGCACACAGTAATACACTCTAATGTTTCTTTTGCATAAGTAACCCACCCGCCTATCCCCAGTACATAATTATGGTTCATAGTGTCAAAATTGAAAATTACCAGGTTATCTACGGAGACACAGACTCTGTGATGTGCAAGTTCGGCACGACGACGGTGGAAGACTCCATGAAGCTCGGCCAGGAAGCAGCAGAGTTGATCTCCTCCAGGTTCGTCAGCCCGATCAAGCTGGAGTTTGAGAAGGTGTACTTCCCCTACCTGCTGATCAACAAGAAGCGCTACGCTGGCCTCTTCTGGACCAACCCAGTCAAACACGACAAGATGGACTGCAAGGGTATCGAGACGGTGCGACGAGACAACTGCCCCCTAGTGGCACAACTCATCAACACTTGCCTACAGCTGCTTTTGATTGACAGGTTAGAGTGAGTGAGTGTGTGTGTGCATGCATGCGCCTGTGTGTGTGTATGTGGTGTTGGGGGGAGGAGGGGGGGACACTTTCAGGGTCAATTGGTTTTGTTGGGGGTGGGGGGGGGGGGTAACTTTTACTCAATTCCTTCAAAGTAAATTTGGGATTGTGCACAAGTGCACTAACATAATCATAATTAATTTATGTCTGTGTGGATTTAAGTTTGGCTTAGTGGGAGTGTGGCACTTTCACTCATGTCTGCTGCAGTAAGAGCCATTAAGGAACCGTTAGTCTTGACTGATTTTCACATACAGGGCCAAAATTATCCAAAAAAAGAGTCGGCAACATGAGATACTCGTGCGCAGTACGAAAATGTATGAAGAGGAAAATTAGAAATAATTTTGGCAAGTTTACTTCATGAATTGCAAAACACCTGCAGTGGATACATGTTCATTTGCCTACAATATGCAGGAACCCTGATGGTGCTGTGGAGCATGCGAAACAGACAATATCGGATCTACTGTGTAACCGCATCGACATCTCCCAGCTGGTCATCACAAAGGAGCTGGCCAAGACAGATGATGAGTACGCCGGGAAGCAGGCTCATGTTGAGCTGGCACACAGGTGAATAACCTACAGCAAGAGCAATGTAAAACTAAAACACAGGTTTCCTCTTGCTGGTCGTGTGTGTGTGTGTGTGTGTGTGTAGAAGCCAGGGGCAGCCCATGTATGATGCTGCACATTATGTGTTTGCAATTGTAGTTAAATGTAAGTGTGGAGGCATGTTGCGTGCGTTTCTGGGTGAGTGAGTGTGTGTTCATTGTAAGGCACCCTGAGCTCCCGCGAGAGGGAGGGCGTCCCTTAAGTACACATATTACTATTATTATTATTATTATTTTTAATATAACACTTGCTGGGTGACCAGAATAGCTCTGCATTCATTATGCTTGCAACCAAGAGATTGATCCAGAGCTACAGCAAGCTTGAAAAACTAATTGGGGTTTGTTGTTGTTGTTATTTTGCTTGTTGCTTTTTGTGTTCACTGTTTTGTTTTGTGTGTGTTGGGGGGGGGGGGGGGGGGGAATGAAAAGTAATCAGTGAAAAGTTTTCGTTCATCCACTTTCATTTTAGGTTATGCCGAAGACAAAAAAAGTACACAATGAAGTTGTTTGAACTTGAACTTTTAAATTGAAAAAGCCAGGAACATACATCAACATCTTTGGCATGGAAAAAATGCAAGAAAATGAAAATCTGTGCATAATATTTCAGTTAATCCTGTATAAAATTAATGGACATTTTTGTTAAGTATAGAGTACTCTGGTATTGGCGATAACATTTGGCAGGACATTTTAGGAGACAGTATTCACAATAAAAATTGAACATAGGCTCCTCTATACTGCACATCTATAAAGGGTTCACATATTATGCTGTGACTTCATTAGTCAATAGGTGTGATTTCATTAGTCAATAGGTGTGATTTATAGTGCATCCATGGACAAATGCAGCTTGCACAAGAAAAACTGTTTGAGCTGAGTTACTGGTATTTGTTATCCATACTCCCAGCAATCACTCAGTTCAAAAGAACAGAGATTCAACAGTCTCGAGCATTTAAAAAAGAAAAGAAACACACATAAAAGAAGCAAACACAAAGATGTACACAGGAATATAATTGTTCACCATGAAACATCACAGTAATAGAATGCTTTAACACTTTCAGCCCTGCCACCGTATCACCTACGGTCTCGCAGACCCTAACAATAATAGATATGTGTGCATGTGACCGACTCATACGCTTTGCACAGTGGAAGATTTCCCCTATAGGATGGGTTCATACTTCTTGAGAAATAGGGTTTTGTATGCAACAGCCTAGCTTTAGATCTAGCACACATGAAAAAAAAAACAAAAAAAAAAACTCCCAGGCAGAGAGCGTTAACGCTATTGAGATTCCTTCAGGGCTGAAAGGTTTAACATATTACAGGTATTTGATTTCTAACACTGACACTAGTGACAGTGAACAGTTTGCTTTTTCAAGGATGAAAGATAAGTACTGAGCCCTTTCTTCCATCACACACACACACACACACACACACACACACAACTTCAGATGCATAGAGATAGGACAATGTCGTTTGAGTTGTAAGACCAAGGGTACTTGAATATAACTGATTTACTGCTTGCTTTCTTGGAAATAGGCCCCCTGTGCCACAAAGTTTAGGAATGATGGAACTTGTGCATGATATTGATATGTCATCTTGACAGGATGAGGAAGAGGGATGCTGGCAGCGCTCCACAGCTAGGAGACAGAGTGCCATACGTCATCATCGCTGCTGCAAAGGGCACCGCTGCTTATCTCAAGTCAGAGGTAGGCATTTCACTGTTCATGTGATCCAGAGTGTAAAAATATACAGAGTGTATTCAGCGGCTGTTCAGAGTGTAAGAATGGTTGGGTAGAGGCACTTTGCTTTGAGCTTTGGTATGCTTTGAAATCGTTTGTTGTGCTGCCTGTACATGTATGTAAAATGCAACACTTTCAGAAAGGGGAAAAATCACCACGCACCCATACTCGCACATGCGGGCACACGAACACACATATATACGCATGCTGGTCAATATGGTATCCTAATGATGACAAATAAGCTAAACATTAAGTTAGTGAAGGCAGCCATTAGAACACGCAAGAACAGGTCAAAATTCCAAAAGACTCAAAACATGTTCGGAGGACGCGCACATGCGCGCACCTGCACAGACAGTGCAGCTGATTCTATGCTAACTACACAAGTATCTCTCTCGTTTTTAAAACGGTCTTAATAAATTTGTGATCAGTCAACTGTTACACAGTGCTACTCCACGCATTCACAAACCATGGCGCAGTCTCCCAGTAATCATAACATGATTCAGTACGATAACCAGGTACTCGGAAAGAATAGTCCACTTGAAAGGTAGTCACAGCAAAACGATTATTCCCAGAAGATTTTTACACTGCTCGGTGTTATCCACTTGTGAATCTAGCGGCCAGGGAAAAGTCCTTTACATGTAATGAGGTTTGTTACCCTTTGTTACGTGTGGAGATGTGTTGGAGTGCCCGTTGTCTTATCGAGGTAGATCGATGACCCACAGGCGAACAAATCCTCATGTAGCGAGTTCTTGTGGACCGCACGTTGTCTCTTCACTCACAGAAAACACGTGAGCGCGTAGAGAAGTTATAATCGAGTGGAGTTTATTACAGCACTTTTCTGGTGTTACACGGCACTTTCAAGCTTCGCAAATACAAGCTTCTCTCGTGCACACACCCACACGCAGACATCTCCGGGCCTTATATACAGTTACAGTATTCTAATACATTCTGGACCACTCTTATAAAAGAACCAATCAAAAATCAGAACGTGAATCACCTTATCACTATTTTAAAACTAAAGAAGGATCCAGAAAAATCAAGTATCTGCCCGCCGAACCTAGGCGCGTTATATAACACCTTCTAATCGTAAACAAGTCAGAACAAAGCGATTTGCACGAAATTTCCAAGCGCCTCAGCCCTTGGCCCGTAAGTGTATGCCGCCGCCCGAGGCTGACCAGGCTACAGTCAAAACAAGGTCACCACCTCTCGAATACTCGTGATAACAATAGAAACTTCTGGATCACGGGAAACAGGTTTACCTTACTAAAACAGAATATGAACTAAACATAGCGACTTCTCTCTCACTCAAACTACAAAGAAGCATTACAGCTGTTATCCTACAGCATACAAACAAAAAAACAACCAAAAAGCACAGCCACGCTCGTAACACCCTTAGAAAAGCATAACACAGTGGTGGCATTGAACACTGTAATGGCTTGGTAGGTATTGGAAAAGACTTTCCCCCATCTTTGACTAGATACGCATGCTTCATTTCCTGGACTTGAGAACATCGGTGGGTGTGGAGTTCCACGAGGTTATTTTTCACTCCAAACAAAGTGTAAAATCTTGAATGCTGCTGATGTGGAATTCACACAAAAATGTCGCAGATCTGGTAGACACACTTTTTCTGTCTCTCACGTCCGTTGAAAAAACAAAAACAAAAAAACCAATAAATTACAGACTACATGTATGAGAAACTTACAAGACACAACATAAAAATATATACATGTACAACAAAACAGATATGGAATTTGCAATTTCTTGCACAAATGCGTGGCGGTTTCTTAGATTGTCTCATTAAAAGTCACATGCACAGGTACTCCAATGAGGCAAGTCTTTCCAAAACAGTCTTCTGTAAGTCTGTAGTCATCTTGCAAGCTGACAGCAGCAGAACATGCAGGTCCAGTGGCATCATTCCTTCTTTCTCATGACCGGTCACAGAAAGGACTTGCCAAATCAGGGTGGTCTTTTTAGGTGTTTGACAGTGAGGGCTAAGTCTGAAGAGCCCTAGGACTGCACCATCTGTCAAACAGAGAAACGTCAGTTTGAATGAGATACTTTGCATTCATCAGGCCTTAACCCATTCTACACCAAAGCTGCCACTATGCTTCTGGCAACATCTGCTTGGATCCCGTGGTGACATTCAGGGGAGCCGGGGTGGTCGAATGGTAGAGCGTTGGACTTCTAATGCTCGGGTCGTGAGTTCGATCCCGGCTGGGGCCAAATATTTGCGCTGGCTTTTTCATCATTGCCCCGTCTTTAATATCACCCTATGTGGTGGAAAAGGGCGTTAAACCCCCAAACACCCACCCACCCACCCACCCGTGGTGACATTGCACTATGCGGGCCGAATGGTTTTTATATTTAGGGGAGGTGTTTGCTTAGATGTTGTACTTCACTTTAACATCACCTTTAGCGGGTTGCTTAGGGAACCTGACGGCAGACATGTTGTAAAGGGGGGTAAACTGTAAATAAACTGTTACGACTATGACCGTAGCTCGGGTGGAATGAGTTAATAGGGAGGACACTACATTTACTAGTTTTGCTACACAAGTGTCAATTTTTGTTTAATCTGTTCACAAATCTAACAAATTTCTGTTCACATTTCTTTTGTCTTTAAATCATTTAGTTTTAATCTTCTTTTCTTTTTCTTTTTTTTTCTTTCTTCTTTTGTAAAGATTTTTTTGTAAAGAATTGAAAACAATATATGCTGTAACAGCATGATCTTTTTTTCACATGTATGTATTCACTCGGATATTTTCTACAAGCTAGGCACACACATAATGATTTTCTTTGTGGACCTGCCCTCTTGTATTGGTGTTTATTCACCATGCCATTATTGGCAAAAAGTTGACCTGCTGCAACGTTAGTTAAAATGTACTGGTATTTGTCCACTCCTGAATCTTGTAAAGTTACATGTATGCATTAGTGTTGTTATGCATCATACCATTACCAGTCTAACAATACAAAGATGGCTCACAGTACCTGAAGTTCATTTCTTTTTCTTCTTCTTTTTCTTCTTCTTTTTCTTTTTCTTGCAAGCCTTCTGTCTTTCATCAGAACCACTGGTCGCAGATGCACTGGATTCCTCAGTGATGGTAGATGTATATGTGGTGCTCGTGTCAGTAGAGGAAGCACCAGGGGGACCGGGTCTGAGAGGCAGGGACAGACTCGGGGTGCCGACGCTCATACGGTTGTCATCGTCATCGGAGACAGGCCGCAGATCGTCTTGGTCTTCGTGCCAATCGTCGGCGGAGAGTTTGGCCAGCGTGTAGTAGGGGTTGTTCTGGAGCCATTGGTCGTCTTCCCTGCCGTTTCGTTGCCAGGCGCTGTCGTGAGCGGCACCGGTACCAGTACCACTACCGGTACTAGAACCAGCACCGAGGTCAAGTCCCGTGCCCGACTGGCGGTGTGGCAGCACGAGTTGCCACTCTCCGTTCATCCATGTCTTCCGCTGCTGATGCCGGGAGCCCTGACCACCACCACTGGTACCACCACCAGCGGCCGCGAACTTGTAGCGCTGCTGCTGCTGCTGAGAGGTGCGACGGTCAGGATTATCGCTCGCTGCGTTGGAGGCACGAAGGTGCAGTGGAGCATCACCCAGTATGTGACTGTTGTTCCTATAATGTCGTTGTTGTTGTTGCGAAGGGCCACCGACCACGAGTTTGCCCCCCTTGCAATAGGCTCTCACACCGCTGTCCCGGTATTGTCGTAGAATGGCCTGTTGGCGCTGGGTAAGGTCACTGGCAACAGACACGCCCACTGACCTCAGCTTCTCCCGCCCCCTCGTGAGCATCTCCATCTTGTATGTGCCATCAGCGTGGGCTCTTTGTCGTGCGTTACCCCTGTCTGTCCTGGACACAGGTGGATGAACATCTGAAGCGTTGGTGTCACACTCAGCAGTAGGCTGATCCACAAGAGATTGGGGGTATGTGCCATCAGCGTGGGGTCTTTGCCGTGCATTACCCCTTTCTGGCCTGGACCCAGGTGGATGAACATGTAAGTCGTTGTTGACACCCTCATCAGTAGGCTGATCCACAAGAGATTGGGGGTATGTGCCATCAGCATGGATTTGTTGTCGTGCATTACCCCCTTCTGGCCTGGACACGGGTGGATGAACATGTAAATCGTTGTCGACACTCTCATCAGTAGGCTGATGCCCAAGGGAACATCCAGTCCTGTTGCCATCAGCCATGTAGGCAAGAAAGTCGTCACATCCCACTGCTTTGACCCTGCAGTTTTTGATGTCGTTTGTTATCTTTTTCATCTCTTTATCATCTGTTACGAGTATACATTTGTCAGTGCGCTCTGATCGCAGTAGTGCACATGCTATAATGTAATCATCCTTTGTTTCGGGCTCTTCTCCTACATCTTTTATAAAATTTGTTATGCTGCTATACACCTCCGGAACTGTCTGGAAGTAAAGTTTCCTGTACTCTTGCTTGCCTGTCTGAGAGTTCTGTCTTGTGCTTGCATCTTCAAGAAGCTGGATTGCTTTCTGTGCCCAGTACGATTTGCTTTCTACATGACAAAGATCCTTCAACTCAATGTTTGCCATGGAGGGAATAACAAGTGGTAGTGGTTCTTGTAACAGCTTTTCGAAGATGCCACGTTGTGTGAGATTAATTATTGCACTTGTGTCAAGGACATATTCTAAGGCAGCTGAATATCTATGGCTATGCAGGCCCAGATCATTTGAAGCCATTGTTGTTTCAACCTGAAAAAAACAAAAAGTATTTGACCTTTAGGAACTGCACACTGTCAGATGCAAAGTCATTTTTTTACCGTCTGTGTTAATAAGTACATAATAAAGAATGCTGTCATTTTAGCAAAGCATATACATATATATATCAGTGTTGTACACCCACAAAAACATCTGTAGGACAAATGTTCTGGACCATATTAAAATTTAAAGTAATAGGACAAATGTCCTCTTCAGAACAAAACTATCCGGACATTTTGGAGTCATTATGTTTCTTGCTCAACAGCATCCGCTTCCTCTTTCCTCCCCATTTCTCTGTCACTCTGAACACCACAGTCTGACTCCCCCTTCACATCCATGGGTGCTTCCATCTGCACCCGCATTAGCATGGCTTGATTGTCTAGGCTAGTGTACCATGTCCGAGAAGTGTTAAAAACCGATCGGACAATGACCGCGCTTCGTGGAAAATAATGGGACATTTGTCCTCTTGACTACAATTTGTACAGGACATCCTGCATGTTATCTCAGACATAGTCCGATGTCCGACATGGATGTACAACCCTGATATACTGACTTTAGAAAATGCAGAAAGTCTTGCTGGCTATGCACATCGACATGAGAGTTTAAACATGGAGAAATCCACATAGAATGATAAAAAAGAAACTCCTGAGAAACAGTGCTCAACTTCTTATTCTTGAACAAACAAGTACAAAGAATTCTTTGAGGGCCCACTGAGGGCCCGAAAATTTGGGTTGCCTACTTTGTTTTGCTTGTTCAAGAATTAAGAAGTTGATCACTGGTTCTCAGGAGTTTTTTTATCATTATATATATATGCAAGACAGGCTATGAGCTCTGTAAATTAGTGTAAACTGTACAAGTAGATGGCTGTTTTGCTGACCTCATTAATCCAAATTGTGCCATTTGATTCATTCATGACCATAATTAATGCTAAGCAAGGTCTTAACTGAGAAGGTCACACAGCAATAGTGTCTCTGTACTGTGGTATTGTACCGGAAAAAGTTTTGTCATTGTGACTGTCACACAAGGTTGACGGTTTCGTGTTTTTTCTCATAGCGTTAATGGTCTTGGCTTGTTCAGTATGCCCACTCTACAGCAAGAACACAACACACAGCAGTAGGAGTACTAGGACAGTTAGTGAATATCAACAAACAGGTACCAAAAAAAAATTTTTTTTTTTTTTTTAATCAGTGTTGCCCTTGTAATGTACTTGTACACTGGTCATGATCATATGACAAACCTTTGTCTATCACGTTGTTATCAATGGGTATGGCGCAGTATTGCAAATGGCTGCATGCCCGTTTCCGGTACAACCAGCGATCACCGGAAATAAATGGTTCAGCACGTATCAAAAGGCAACACAGCACAGTGGTAACAAATACTCCCCTTCAGTTGTTGCAGTGTTAACGTCCAGTTGCGTCACACAGTCAACAAAAACAAGAAAATAACCGTCTGACAAGTAAGGGCGTGTCAGGCATATCACGTGACAGCGACGTACCCGGCTCGGTAGCTATCGATTACATTAGGCATAGTTAGCTATTGCCAGCAGTTGAGTTGCATTCAGCGCCACGCTTAAGTGATCACAATAGTATTCACCTTCTGGCAGCTTAACAAATGTTGTATCAGGTGAGTTGTATGTGGACGGGGAAACAGCGCTGACTCGAAGAGAGGCGGACACCAGGAGCTCAGGATAGCAAGTGACTTTATTCTCTCTCTCTCTCACACGTCACGTCCGGTTCCATTGAGGCTGATCTCCCCTAGCCCGTCACTATTCACCACAATCTGACCAAATGTGACAATACCACAACAGACGGCTAAAATCAATATATTATATGTGAATGAATGAACAAATATATTAAAGTCAGCACTCAGTCAGAAGGAATATCAGTGATTCTGCAAAGCACAGAGAGATGCAACGGCAACGTCCTTGTGGAACATGTACATGTACTACACTGAATGTATAAGAAAAGTTGTGTTAAAGGTTAAACACTGAACTCGCACACTCACACTTGCGTGCATAAACATGTAAACTGTTCTGTTCTAGTCACCTGAGAATGTCAGTGTACGAAGGACGGCATGGAAAGAGTTCAACAGGGGATTAGCCCTGTGTGTCAAAGCACGGCTGTGTTAGCGACCTTGTATCTCAATTTCTCCTTCTCACTCGCAGCTGGTGTGTGTGTGTGTGGTTAGCAGTAAGTTCACAGAAACTTGGTCACTTCAAAGTAGGGACATTTCCTCCAACATAAGCAGGATGAATAAAACATCAGTTGATTGAGCATTTTTTTATGTTGTTGGGGTTTGGTTTTGTTTTGTTTTTTGTTGGGTTTTTTGTGGTTTGTTGTTTTGTTGTTTTTTTTGCTTTTGTAAAGTGGATAGTTCCTTTTGCCCCTCAGCATAGTATGGGGTCAATCAGTCAGTTTGTGGTGTGTTTAAATGGATGAACTAGGAACTTGAGAATGAGTTAGATGTGTGCATTTTTTTTTTTTAAGTCAAAGTACTAAGTGTCTAGTTTATTTTGTGTGAGAGTGTACTTAGGAAGAAATTAGGAATTTGTCATGTTGACTAATGGTTTATTTACACACACACACACACACACACACAGATTGAGTTACTAGATGGTCCTTGGCACAGCGCTGCCTTGCCTTGACATACATACTCCACCCACCCACCCCCACCTCCCAGCGTTCAGGCTCGCCTTCACCCGGCGGGGCTGATTTCGCTGAGCTTGCCCACCCCTTTTGCTCTTTCTCTACTCTTATTTCTGCCTCCATCGGTCCATTCACCTGTCTTTTGCTCGCTTAAAATCTCCTCCCGGGGGAGGTCAGTAAGCCGGTGTCTGCTGACCCTTGGTCCAGTGAGACATCTGAGGGTCATTTCTGAAGGCCGACTTCACTGGATTCCCCCCACCTGGTCTTCAGCCTGGCGGGCTTTGTTCGCAGCGCCCTGCTGGTGCTGCTGAACACCTGTCATGTTAAAGACCTTTACAACGCACCCCTCTCTGGTGCGTTGTTTTCCCAAACCGCCTCACGGCGGGGAGGTTCCGTGTTCAAGCGGTCTGTTCTCCAACTGCATCCCAGGCATGTTGTCTTCATTGGCAACTAAGGAATTTTCCTTCCTACCTCACTCGGTCTATCCCTCACCAGTCCATTCGCCTGTCTTCCTCTTTTAAACCTCCCGAATTTAGCCGCTATGTCCTTCCTCTCATCTCTCAGCTGATTTCTAAGTCCAGCCCTTTCATCTCTATTTCTTCTTTTTAACCCCTCACTCACGTCTGCACTACCAGTGGTTAGGAATAAGTGATGTTGGGCATATGCTGTGAACTGGTTTATTGTGCCTAGGAGATGATAAGTTGCAATATTTGCTGTATATGCGCTTAGTATTTATCTTTGTTTTACCTAGTTGTAATTGTTATTTGTTTTCTACGCTTTTTTGTAACCGGGAGTTCGATAAATTAGCATGAAGGTGCAGCGTCTCCTGCATGTCCTAGGTTTATATTGCCCCGTAGATCAGTTTGCATCAGTTGCCCAACGTTACATTTTTGTTTTTTTCACATAGTGCAGACACACTCAGCCGCGAATTAGTCTTTGTGGCTTGCGCGGCTTTAAGCCCTAAAAACTCACTCACTCACCACTTCCTTCAAATGCATTTGTGTCATGTGCAGGATCCTATCTACGTTCTGGAGAACAACATCCCTATTGACACCCAGTACTACCTGGAGAACCAACTGTCCAAACCACTCCTGCGAATCTTTGAACCCATACTTGGTGAAAAGAAGGCAGAGTCAGTTCTTCTCCGTAAGTCTCCTGCAGTTGATTTTGATCTTACGATATTGTGTCAACTGCTGCACAGCCACATAGCACAGTATGCAAGTAGCGGTGCGTGCCACTCAGATCAGTCAAGGTTTGAGAATTCTAACAGGCTGGATTCAGGAAAAGTGCTGTGTGTCTGTCACCATTTCCTCTGTCAACCTCTAAATGGCACACCCCGTCAAAATCAAACCTCAACTCCTTTCTTTGTGATAGAAGTTTGTTTGTTTTTGTTTTTTAAATGAAGAAGGAAAAATTATTGTTTAGATAGTACCTTTCTGTCACTTCATAAATACGGTCACGTAGGGTTCAACTTCATGCTTGGTGATGTCAGTTTGCCTGTATTTTCAGGGGGCGATCACACCCGCACAAAAACTGTGATGACCTCCAAGGTGGGGGGACTTGCAGCGTTCACCAAGAAACGCAGTACCTGCATCGGCTGCAAGACTCCGCTGGACAAGGAAGGTGGGCATTTCCTTGCTGCTTGGTTCAAAAGTTTGTGGTTTAAAGTAGGCCACGAGGCCAGCCTGCACTCCTGTAACACTAATTGTGCATCAAAATGTAGTCATCCCCTCCCTCCTTAGTTCATGTTCACACCTGCTAGTAAGATGGAGCACGGCTTAAAATCTTCCACCTTTTGGCGGATTTCCACCTTTGGCTAAAAATTACCCTCTCTGAAAAAGGTGTGTGACCTCCTCTGAAGCACTTGAATATCATGTCAAAATGCACAAATTGCACAGGTTGTAGTCACCAGTATATCATAAGTTACTTATTCCAAATGTACAGCCTGAAATCTGCGAAGTCGTCAAACTGAACCTGCGTCCATACTTTTCTTTGCATTTTTTACAGGGGATGCAGTTTGTCGTCACTGTCGCCCGCGTGAGTCGGAACTGTACCAAAAGGAGATCGGTCAGCTACAGGCACTTGAGGAGAAGTTTGCACGACTGTGGACGCAATGTCAGCGATGTCAGGGAAGTCTTCATGAGGATGTGTTGTGCACCAGGTAGGTTAACATTAAAGTATAGTCACCACTCCCCCCACCCCCTAACACACACACAGACACACTAATAATAATAATAATAATGAGTATTACAGGCGCTTTACCCAGTTTCAAGAATCGGCTCAAAGCGCCGCAAACTGAACCCAACACGCACGCTCACGTGAATCACACGCATTCTCTCACACACTGGACATAAATACATTACAATCACGTGGTGCGAAGGGTCAGCTCGGCTATTTAAATTTCAGAATTTAGAATTGCATTTCTTTTTCTAACTTGATGGGCTGAACATTTCCAAAGAAGAGGGGTAGGAAACCGGAGTACCCGGAGAGAACCCCCGACGATCGGCCCGAACGAACAGTGCTACATTTGAGAAGGAAAAATTTGTTGTCTCGAGTGGGACTAGAACCCCTGACCTCTCGCATTGGTGACAAGTCTCTTAACCACAAGACCACCGACCGCCCCCACACAAATACACACACACACACACACACACACACACATTTTACAAAGAAAGGTAGGTCTGTAAATTTCCAGGTTTTAGGAAAAAAGGTCTGTGAGCTAGATTCTCTGTAGCTGTATAGGTAGCTGGCAGATGTTACTTGTCATCTTTTCCTTTCTTCTATATATATACTTGATTGGGGGAGCTTCCCTGAATTACATGTGTCAACGGCTTTTGTGCCATGGCCATACCATCAAGGTACAATAGCAGTGCTCTGTAGGGGTCGGTGTTAACTCATTCAAGACGGGCTGATTTTTCCTCAGCCATCCCCTGTAGACCGGCCGATTTGTGAGATTCAGAAAAAAGAAGAAAATCATGAAAAAATAACAAAACCAGATGCAGACTTGAAATTTTCAGGTTAGTTTACTAACATTTTTATTTAGCTATTGCTGAAGTATCACTTTTCAAACTTGAATATCTCTGTTGTTAGTCATGTTGTTTAGAAAAACACACACACAAATAAAACCCACTCTGTCTGAAACCTATGCTTGCATTACTTACTTACTTAGGCCCCTGGCTCCACGTGGAGCATAGGCCATCGACAACCCTTCGCCATCGCACTCTGTTCTGGGCTATTCTTGCCACTCCAGTCCAGTTGGTCCCCTGCTTATATAACTCTGCCTCAGTGTCCCGCCTCCAGCTGTTGCGAGGCCGGCCTCTCTTCCTTTTCCCCTGTGGGTTCCATGTCAGGGCTTGGCGTGTGGTGCTGGATGCTGGCTTCCTGAGGGTGTGTCCAATCCAGCCCCACTTCCTCCGCAGGATCTGCTTGGCCGCTGGTTCCTGCCCTGCTCGCTCCCACAGCTCTTCGTTCCGGATCTTCTCTGGCCATCGGATGTTGAAGATGCGCCTCAGACAGGTGTTGAGAAATGTCTGGATCTTCTGCTGCATCGTCTTCGTTGTCCTCCATGTTTCGCATCCGTAAAGCAGAACTGACTTCACGTTGGAGTTGAAGATGCGAAGTTTGGTTCTTATGCTGACAACTTTGGATGCCCAGATATTCTTCAGCATGACCATTGCTGCTCTTGCCTTGCCGATTCTGGCTGTGACGTCTCGGTCTGTGCCTCCCTGTCCATCAACCACACTCCCCAGGTAGACAAAGGACTCTACCTCCCTGATGGGCTCTCCACCGACTGTGACTGGTGTGTTGGCAGTGGTGTTGATCTTCATCAGCTCGGTTTTCCTCCTGTTGATCTTGAGCCCTGTTCCGGCTGATGTGGCTTCCAGGCATGTAGTCTTGTCCTGCATCTGGCTGTGGCTGTGAGACAGGAGCGCCAGGTCGTCCGCAAAGTCGAGGTCATCCAGCTGCGCCCAGAGTGTCCACTGTATCCCGTTTTTCCTGCCTGTTGTGGTGGTCTTCATGATCCAGTCGATGACCAGGAGGAAGAGGAACGGGGACAACAGGCATCCCTGGCGGACTCCGGTCTTCACCTCGAAGCTTTCTGACAACTGGCCGGCATGGGCAATCCTGCAGCTCATGTCTTTGTAGGTGCACTGGATCAGGGAGATGATCTTCCCGGGAACTCCATAGTGCCTTAGCAGCTTCCACAGCGCCTCTCTGTCTACGCTGTCGAAGGCCTTCTCATAGTCTATGAAGTTGATGTAGAGGGGGGAGTTCCACTCCAGTGACTGCTCAACAATGATGCGTAGGCTGGCGATCTGGTCAGCGCAGGACCTGTTCCTGCGAAAGCCCGCCTGCTGGTCTCGGAGCATAGGGTCGACTGCCTCCCTCATCCTCTCCAGTAGAATTCTGTTGAGAACCTTGCCTGGCACTGACAGGAGCATGATCCCTCGGTAGTTGCTGCAGTCCCTGAGATCCCCTTTCTTTGGCAGCTTGATGACGATCCCTTCTTTCCACTGGGCTGGCACCTCTTCCTTCTCCCAGATCTTGCTGAATAGGCTGTGCAGCATGTTGACGGCTGTCTCTGTGTCTGCTTTGATGGCTTCTGCTGGTATCTCGTCTGGCCCTGCAGCTTTCCCATTTCTCAGTGTCATGATGGCTTTCCTGATCTCCACCTTAGAGGGCTTGTCGCAGTTGATGGGTAGTTCTGTCTCAGCTGGCGGGATGTCTGGTGGTGTTTCAGGGATGGGGCGATTTAACAGCTCCCTGAAGTGTTCTGCCCATCGCTTCAGCTGTTCCTCAGTTGTTGTCAGTGGGTGCCCGTTCTTGTCCTTCACTGGTTTGTCTGTCTGCTGAAACTTGCCCGCGAGCTTCTTGGTCACCTGGTACAGGTCTTTTAGGTTCCCTTGTCCGGCTGCTTCCTCTGCTTGATTGGCCAGGTTGTCGATGTAGTCCCTCTTGTCCTTTCTGGTGCTCCTCTTCACTTCTCTGTCAGCTGCTGTGTATTCTTCCTGTGCCTTTGCCTTAGCTCTTCTTGTTCGGCTCGTGTTCAGTGCAGTTTTCTTCTTTTTCCTAACTTCCAGCTTCTGGATGGTATCAGCAGAGATCCATTCCTTGTGTTGGGTCTTTCTCTTGCCAAGGACCTCTTCGCATGTGTCGTGCCAGAGTTTCTTGCTGTGTTCCCACTGTGTCTCGATATCCATTCCACTGTCTTCTATCAGGTCTTGCAGTGGCTGGAACCTGTTGGAAAGGCTGATCCGGAATGCTGCTTGTGTCTCTGTGTTCCTGAGTAGGCCAACGTTGTACCTGGTCCGTGTGTTGTTGGCGTTGGTGTGTCTCTTAAGCCGAAGTCTCAGTGTTGTAGCAAGAAGGTGGTGGTCTGATGATACATCGGCACCCCTCATCACGCGCACATCTCGCCACGATCTCCTGAACTTCCGGCTGATGCAGATGTGATCAATCTGGTTCTCCGTGACATGGTCCGGCGATCTCCATGTGGCCTTGTGGATGCGCTTGTGTGGGAAGATGCTGCCTCCTATCACTAGCTGGTTCAGGGCACAGAAGTCTGCAAAGCGCTCGCCATTTTCGTTCATCTGTCCCAGTCCGTGTGTTCCCATGGTGTTCTCATAGCCTGTGTTGTCTGATCCAATCTTGGCGTTGAAGTCTCCCATCAGTATGGTCATGTCCTTGGCTCCTCCTCTATCTATCACTGTCTGTAGTTGTTGGTAGAAGTCGTCTTTTTTCTCCTCTTCCGCATCATTGGTGGGAGCGTAGCACTGGATGATGTTTAGCTTGATGTCTTTCTTCTTGGTGATGAATTTGGCTGTGATGATGCGGGAGTTGACAGGTTCCCAGCCGATGAGTGCCCGCTGTGCCTCCGGTGCCAGCATCAGGGCCACGCCCTCAGTGTGGGGGGCTCCATCCTCTGTGTGTCCCGAGTACAGCAATTGCTCTCCCGATGAAAATCTCAGCTGTCCTGTCTGTAGCCACCTTGTCTCACTCAGTCCCAGTACTCCTATCTTGTAGTTCTTCATCTCTCTTGCTACTTGTATGGTCCTTCCTACTTCATACATTGTCCTGATGTTCCATGTGGCTACTCTCGTCATTGTCCTGGGTGTTAGAAGGGGGGTCGGCCTTGCAGCTTCCTTTCGGCTTTCACTGCAATGCGTCATAGGTCTCCGGGATGGAGACCCTTCCTTGCCCAGGTGAATGTTTTGGTTTGTTGCTGTCGATGCTTCTGTAACGTTATGTTTTTTTTACAGGTAGGGCTGTTAACCCTACGCAAACCCGTTTAGCCTCTTGGAGAGGTGGTCCACATTCGTCTGACCTCTACCCTTCGACCTGTCCAGCTTGGGTGACCCTGCCAGGAGCACGTGCTCCCGCTGGCGTAGCTCTCTGGGTCATTGAGGTACACAAGCCACTACCCCACGACAAGGGTTGGACCATGTAGGGATGCTTGCATTAGGGCTGCATATGTGGCCGTTTGTCCGGAAAGAGTTAAGAGGCGTGTGAGCTTGCCTGTTTATCAGGTCGGTCAGGCACTATCTACGCAGCATAAGCATAGAATTTTCATACGATCAAAATGAATGGTTGTCCTTTAGTAGAATTGTGCAAACTTCATTGCTCTCTCACTGTCACACTTTGATCTGTGTTTCAGCCGTGACTGCCCCATCTTCTACATGCGGAAGAAAGTGCAGAAGGACTTGTCGGAACAAGACAAGCTGATCCAGAGGTTTGGAGATGTGGAATGGTGACCTTATAAATTCTGACCGGCTCACTTCACCGCAGCATATTATGAGCATTGGCCTGAATTTTGGGAGAGGCAACAACTCATTCAGGACAATGCACATTTTCTGCGCCTTCTGACACATTGCCGACACTCCACGCTGTCCAACGTTATGGACTAGTTTGGAACCCAAGAGTCTATGGCTGGTTTTGGAGCAGCTTGCTTGGGCAGTGTTGTCGTGCAGGCTCGGACGGATGCACAGAAAGTATATTCAATCAGCATCCTAATCAGCTTCTGTGCTGTCTGTAAAAGAGAACTTGCCCAGGATACCAACCACCGCTTACTTCAGGATGCTGAGAACTGATGCTTTTTTTTCTTTTTTTTTTTCTTTTTTTGACAGGTTTCTAGTACATGTGTTAGTACAGGTGTGATTCTCTGTCTCCGCTAAAGCATGCGTCTTCTGGTACTATGATTCTTACCACACGCAACAGCAGTCAACAGTTACCATGCAAGGCCATGTGCTGACAACTTTTGAAAATAAAATACATGTGTAATAAAATAAAATCATGGCAGGTGATCAGTACTTATGTGTCATGTTTGCTTATTTTTGTATTGAAGCATTTCTGTATTTGTGATCCACAGTAGTGCACTGTGATAATGACGTCTGCAATATTTCTCGCATCCATTTTGTACAACTTTGTGAAGAATATCCTCGACTGTTGACCAACATTTTCAAACCATATAGTATAAACCAAAAACAAATATGCAGTTTATTTTCTTTGTTTGATCAGTTGAAAAAAAAAAAACAAAAAAAACTTGCAATCAGTTTCATTTTGGGCATTTTTCACACAGTGAAGCTTCAGAGAGTCAAATGCACCATTACAGTCACTTGGTAAAAGAACTAAGTGCCATGGGTTTGGTTAGCACTTTAGCCCTTTTGTCCTCATTTGATGGTGCACCATCCCCCCAGGTATCAGTGAACCAACTCATCCACTGTTTGACTCGCAGATACCAGTCTGTCATCCTGAGTGTGAAAATTTGCAGTTTTTGTTGTGAGATGGGACAATATTTGTATGATGAAGAGTGTACACTTAGTAGAGCGGAAAACGCAATCGGTGGAGTGATACGTGATCCGTCAAGTGACTAACAAAGGATGGAGGGTTCCGAAGAAATTAGAAGTACCTAGTGTTTATAAATCTGAGTATAAGAAATGTGGTCAGGCTGGACAAAATATGTGAGAAAAGGATTTTTGGAGAGTCGAGCGGTCGGGAACCAGTCACAAATTGCCTCCCTTACTGGAGCTCTTGATGGAAAGAACGTATCGCTGGTCGCAGATTTTGTAAATAAATCCACCCAAACGTAGTATTTTTCAGGTTTGTAGCAACTTCACGCGTTTTTGGAATAAAAAGTTTCTTAGTAAATACTCAGAAGTAAATATATTGAACAATTAATGGTCAAAGACGATCGGATTTACATGTTGACATTAGAAACAAGATGGCGGCTATACGGTGGACTCCGCAATCCATGGGGGTTTCAACTTTGTAAAAACGTGGTGAATCCACGCGAATTCCAAACCAGTTTCACTCCAGTAGGTCTAACGGTAATAAAACCACTTGGCATTATTATTTTTCCCCTGAAAAAAGCGTATATCTCAGGTTAGACTTACTGCTGTGGGGCACGACGCGTCCATGTATCATACTCATACTGAGAGAACGCCACAAACTGAGCCGACTGTCCCGAATCAGTTTTACTCTCAATTAGCGTGCACTCCATCGTTAGGTTTCTTGAGTTCCTTTCCTCACGGGAAGGTAGGAAAGGGGAGGACAGCGCACACGGCAGATACTATATTCCCAACCAGATGTTGGAAATAAAATGACTTTTTTTTTTTTTCTATTTCATCGAGTGGTCAAGTTACGGTGTTGCAACCCAACCAGTCAGTTTTATTTCCTGAAAAGTACACCAGTCGTTGTCAGTCACCTAGATCACTAAAAGTATGCTCTGACTTGACGATTTTTTTTTTTTTTTTTTTTTTTTTTGCACTGAATATCATCTCACTGCTTGATTGATTGACCGAGTGTGTGTGTGTGGGGGGGGGGGGGGGTGGAGCATGTGGGCATTTGTACACCACCACCACCACGTTTTCTGCAAAGTATATTTTTTTGTTTCCTTTCTACCATCCCTCCCAGATCCTGAACATAAACACTTGATATAAAGTTGGTATGAAGTTGACAATGAAGCATTGATTTTGGACTTTGTTTTAGAATGTAAAAGTCCCAAACCTGACAGGACCTGTCATGACCACTAGGCCAAATCTCCTTGTCAGCCTTCTGTTCTGATGTAGCGGCAGCCTGGTCCAGTAAAGTCAATGAACATGATGGGCTTCTTTGCCATCACATAAATGACTCTAGGGGGCGAAATAGGTGAGGGTCATTCTTTCACAGGTTTTTAAGGGAAATTAATCACCGCCTATAGAAATACTGCAATCACCTTCTTTTACCATGTAATGAAAACATTAACAAGAAACCAGCAGTACAAATCTTATACAAGAGCAGTCAGTGAATTTTCATTTCTCACTGTCAAAATTTAGCATCCTGGATAGTGTTTTGACAAATTGATTATGAAGAACTCAAGTCACAAGGATCTAGCTGAGTCAATAAGAATTGCTCTAAATCCCCTGTCCTCACATTGACACATGACTGAACATGGGAACAAGTGAAGACAGTAATAGAAGTTTGGTGATTGTCTTTGAAACATGTTACATGAAGCACTGTTTTCCTTAATGACTTACTGCTATCAAAGATTTACCTATTTAAAACATTCCTGATAAAATAAAATAAAATAATGAGTGGATACTCTGTGTGTGTGTGTGGTGGGGGGGGGGGGGGGGGGGGGTGAGGGAGTGTCAGGGACTTTTCATTTCTCACTGTCAAAATGTAGGATACTGGATTGTGTTTTGACAACTTAATTATGAAGAACATAACCCATAAGGTTTTGGGTGAGTCAATAGAAACTGCTCAACAACCCCTTACTTCACATTGACATATGTCTGCATATGGAAGCAAGTAGAGACTTTACAACATTTTACATCAGGCATTTATTCCTTGAATGACTAACAGATCCAAACCCATTTAAAACATTCATGACAAAACTGAAATTTAAAAATTAAATAAAATAACAAATGAGAAAATAAAATAATAAAATTTAAAAAAAATCATTTTAAAAAATAAAATAAAATAAATAGCACTGTTCTCTGGTTGGACAAACAGTATGGCGTTTGTGTCTGACTCTGCTGTACTCCATGTACATGTATTTGATTCCTTTCAAGTAAGTTCACTTTTCATTGCTATTTGTTTTCTAATACTGAGTCGCCTGAATAAAATCTCCCTTTTTTCAGACATGCTACATGTACTATCACAAATCATTATGATACTTTTTCTGCCTATTCGCTCTACATAAATCATTATTATCATTTTAAACTCTTTTGATCAGCAGAAGCTGACTATCCTGGGCTCTAACAATATCTTAGAAGTAATTTCTTTGACATTGCATGTTCTCACAATGCGAATACAAGTGCTGATTTAAGTCAGTAGGGCAGATCTAAGGCAGTGGATACGGAAATGGTACCTGCATGTAGAACAGTGGTACATATGGTACCTACAAGTAGAACAGTGGTACATATGTACATCCATATACAATAAGTCTATTACAATAATAAATGGTTTTGAGACTCATTTCACGATAAACAGTTTACCAAACATAGAAGATTGTAGAGTACTTAATGACACTGGAACACGGAAATGAAGTTTCAAAGAGTATGCACTGCCGTGTTCAGTTCTATGTAGGTGGTGGACACTTATTACACAGATTTCATCCTCTGCTGCTATACACGCGAAACGTGCATTCCATGTGACATTTCTGTTGTTTGCATTTGTCAAAAGTTAGAATTTCAGCAGTTACTGACAACATGCACCACAGTCACCTTCTATTGACTGTTTTGTTTGCATTTCCGTCGGTGAACCCTCTCCAGGTCTCTCCCATCAAATGACCTTCTATGATGCTGTGGACGAAATGGGCCCCTCCAACACCAACATCCCCCTCCCTCCTCTCACACACCCTTCTGCCCACTACACACAGGGATGTTTTATGTGGAAAATCACTTTCGCATTAATGTGGTTGATAACAAACAGCTGAACAGTGTATCCAATATCCGTAGTGTTAGCTCTGCATTTGTTTTGCCCTGCTCAAGTAATGAAATTAAATAATATGTCTGTGTCAAACATGAAAGCACTCACTGCCATCCACTTTCCTTCAATTCAGTGATTTTTTTCTGATTTTTTTTTTTCTTTACTGAAGGTTTTGTATAACAATTTTACTATACTCATTTGAAAAGTCAGTTAGGTCCTGAAGCATTCAATTTATGGAATTTATGATTACATGTAAATCAGTTCTTTCAAGTATTTAAAGGCGGTTATTGTGGATACACAAAGCTGAGAGAGAGACAGACAGACAGACAGATGTCTATGCCCATCCCAGTGGAGGCGATTACCTGTCGGTAGCAAGGACAGTATGCCCCGGCCAACCTAGCTACTATGCAAATATTTCAACTGAGAAAATCACTTTTGCATTCTCAAACAGCTGACAGCTATACTAAGGGTATCAGATATCTATTAACTCTGTTTTGCCCTAAACCAGTTAGTGAAATTAATAGGAATGTGTCGCACACACAAGTACATGTACTTTCATCTTCTTTCCTTTTTCTATACTGCAGCTTTTTCTTTTTTTTTCTTTTTTTTTTTAGTTATCCAGTCAGTGACAAACTTCCAGAACTGAAGCTGCTGATTTATCACATCCCACACACACACACACACACACACACACACACACTGTGAGACGGAGTCCGGCTGACACATGTGCTGCATATGCGCGATTGAGTAGGGATGGGAGTAGGGTTAGGTGTTGTTCTTCAGTTTAAAGAAATAACTTCTGCTAGTGCTCACGTCTTTTCCCACGATAAAGTGTCTTGTTTGCGCCAGAATAAACGAATAGATTTGTTGATAAACATCTTTATGTGATGAAATCACAGCCACTCCAGTGGTCGTTTTGATTTCGCCCTTAGCTGCACTGGCGTTAAAAGTCTGAAAAATTATCTGCACTGGCACACGCAGGACTTTTGAAAGAAATCTGTGAAACTGTTTCCTCTGCTCACATGGCTGATTCTATTGCTATCGACCCCACGATACTGCAGATCAAAACCCTTCGGCACGCAGTCTTGTCATTCAGGCGATGTGTCAGCCGGCAAAGCCGCTTTCCAAATATTAAGCAACTAAAAGTTATGAAAAATAATAAGGATGTCAACCAGAATTGTAGTTCTGCAAATGTGCACCGCAGTGTCTTTTGATCGAGGCGTAAAAGAACGAAGCGAGCTAATTTAAGACAACAACAGGTCGAGTTCTTCGCGATTCTTTCGAGTACGCGCCAAATATGTCACGTGACACTTCCAAGGGATCATCGCATTTGTACAGCGATCGTGTTTGAATTTGTATGCGTCTCTACTGGCAGATACAAAGAAAAGTTTTTGAAGTACACTTTCCTTAGCCTTACAATCAGTTTATAAAATATCTTTAAAACTGGCTGCTCGAACTTTGCACTGACTGCAGTTTAACATGTTAGTAAACTGCTGGTCCCCTCAAAAATATGGCTGTTTCGTCTGCACTCACGGAGCTGACAAAAGCAGCTACAGCAAATTTTGTCCAGCCTCCGTCGTTCTCAAAATGGTACCAAACCTTCTTTTACGTCACAATCTTTCACTCCATATGCCCCATCCTTTGTTAGTCACAAAAAGATCACTAGTTTGGCGTTTCACTATAGGGCCCAGAAAGTTTTCCGCTCTACTAACTGTAGTCAACCTGAAACGCCAAGGGACTTAATCACAGTACCGAGCATTAATTTTGCCTGGCAATCTTGAATTACCTCCCTTAAAATGAAGGGGGGGGGGGGGCGTGCTACGGTAACGGTAATAATTATTCGTGAAAAAATGAAACCTTTGGTATTGCATTGTCTTGTCATCATATTCTTTGTCCACAATATAATGAAACTGCATACATTTGCCTCTGAGCGTTTGTGTGTTGCCGCACGTGTGTGTGTGTGTGAGAGATGCAATTTTTTTTTTTTTGAATGCATACTCTGCTGTAATCTATGGCAGCACAGTAAGTGTACGCCCTACTTCATTCTTATATTAATTCTCGACGTAAGTAGTAGGCATGCACATGACCCAGTAATCACCACTAACAGGTACATGCAGATATTGCCCATTACACATCCTACTTTCAAACACCGATCAATGAACAGATGCGAAAAGAATGTTGATAGGCCTAATGCACTGGTGCGAGCTACAGCGATATCGCTTCACAGATAACTGATTGCAAAGCCCGACACGTTTGCCCTACAGAAGATATGACGACTTGATTACTCAATCTAGGGAACCGCCTCTCCTTGATAACCCAGTACAGCACGGGATCAGCCGGGACGACGGCGTGGATTGAAGATTGAGTCAGGTAATAGGTTTCATATCAAATATTTCTTTCAAAGCGTGTCCAGGCATCTGTTCAAAGGTGAAATGCTTGTAAGTACACTAATCTTCACAATAGGACATTTGTAAGTCATGAACCATACAATTTTGCATTTAGCTACATCGTTTGACAATACTGGCAGATCATTGCTGAGTGGAAAATTGAGTATACTTTGCTGATCCACCTACATCAGTCGGGGTGGATGAACACCCCTGCTTTGTGACTACGCTGTGCGGTGGTGGTGATACGTAGGCAGAAACACACTAGCTTGCCATTTAGGCTTGTACTGATCTGACAAAATATAAGTTTGTGCGGCATCAGTATTGTATGTACTAAGCTCTGAGAGACTGGCGCACCTACATGTAGCAGGTCAAGCTCAAAAAGTGGCGGTAGCTGAGCATAATTTGACGAAATCGGCGACATTTTAGTTTCAAAACTTCGATCGCGAGGCCGATTCATCGTGACTGACTCTGGTGCTTAAACGCATCCACACTGGGGGTTTGTTCAAGTGTTCATGGTCATGGCCTCACGCTCTCTTTACCTAGGTCAGCATGAGATGATAGGTTGCAATATTTGCTGTATATGCGCTTAGTACGTGTCTGTTTTACCTAGTTGTAATTGTTTTGTTTTGTTTTGTTTTTTTCTACGCTTTTTTGGTAATCGGAAGTTCGATACATTAGCATGAAGGTCAGTGCAGGGTCTCCTGCATGTCCTAGGTTCATACTGCCCCGTAGACCAATTTGCATTCTTTTTCCAACGTTACATTTTTTGTTGTTGTTGTCTTTTTCACGTAGCACAGGCACACTTAGCCGCGAATTAGTCTTTGGTGCTTGCGCGGCTGAAAGCCCGAAAACCTCACTCACTCACTCACTCACTCTTTACCTAGGTCAGGTTACGATGACCGACTGGTTGACTCTGCACCGACAACACACAGTGAACAGGACGCAACAGATCCGAGACCGAGGCCTGTTTTCTGACGTCACAGTGCGGGTGGAGGGCGTGCACTTCCGTTGCCATCGTTTCCTTCTGGCCGCCAGCTCTGACTTCTTTCTCAAGCACTTCACCCCTTGCACATCCCCAGGCCCTCGGAGAGCAGCAGCTACTGATCTTGACAACACCCTGAGTGCTAGTCCTGGGCAGAAGTTCAAACTAACTTCTGGGGACATTCAGGCTCAAAGTTGTTACCTTGAACCCACGGGACACGTGAACGAAGGTCAGTGCGGGGGAAACAGGACCAACCGCAGTTGTCTTGGTACAGCACTAGTCTATCTTGGTGTATGTGATGTGGTTTTAGAATGTTCCTTTATTATGCAACGTCGCTGTGGACTTTTGGCGAAAGTGGATGGGAAGCCGGGATAGCCGAATGGTAGAGCGTTGGACTTTCAATGCTCGGGCCGTGAGTTCGAATCCCGGCTGGAGCCGAATATTTGTCAGTGCTGGCATTTTTTCCCCCTCGTTGCCGCGTCTTTGATATCACCCATACGTGGTGGAAAAGGGCGTTAACCCCCCCCACCCCCCAACCCCCGTCACTGGATTTTGAGAATAGCGCAGGATGGCATGTTGTGTACACTTTTTCAACATTATTTTAAAATAGATTTAAACCAAATGTGAAGGACGACGTCGGTTGCGCATATGGTGTGTGTATATATATATTTGTTTTTACGTACGTTACTAATTATTTGTATTGTACCGAAAACCTGCACAGAACTGCATAAAGTCTTTATCTTCAACAGAACAGAAGCTGAGAGACCAAAGGTATGCGGAGGTTTATCCCCTGGTAACTTCATGCCGAGAGGAGAACAACAGTGGATGTTTTGAGAAGGCGCCAGCACCAGCAGCGGATCAGCCAAGTCAAGTTTCGGTGGTCAAATTTCAAGCAGGGAAACCTGACGATCAGCACACTGCGGACTTGCGGATAAGGGAGGAGGTCCAGAAACCTGAAGCAAAGCCGAAGGAGAAGGAGAGGTTCGTTGGCGAGAACAGCGACGGAGCAGGATTCGGGAGTCAGGATATTGTCAACTGCCCCGCCCAGTGTAACACAGACTCTTCGGGAGCGTGTGGTGACGTCACTACAGTCAGCTTCGCAAGCGGCAAAGCGGCCGAAAATGCATCCAAACTAGAACCCCGTTGTGCTGAGGAGATAGAAGTCGATTTTGTCACAGCTGAAGTGTTCCGGATCATTTTGGACGCTCTTTACTTGGACCGGGACCCAGTGACTGACCAAACCGCGGTGAGCCTCCTGAAAGCTGCTGGCCGACTCCAGATCCCCAGCCTGGTCCAACATTGCGAAAACGCCGTCCTAGATCTTCTTCACAAGAGTAAAATTAGCGCCTTGGAGTTGATCATGGATCCCGAAATGGCTGTCAACGGGAAAATTGCGCGGGCCTCCCTGGACATACTCCTGAGCGATTTCGGGCCCGAGACTTGCAAGACGGAATGGTTCTTGGGCCTTTCCCGCCAAAACCTGCTGTCTGTTCTCGAAGATCCTCGTCTGAACGTGCGAGACGAGGACGAAGTTTACCGAGCGCTGACGAAATGGTACGAACACGATCCTGCTTCACGGGAGCAGTTTTTGGCGGAAGCTCTGGACAAGATTCGTCTGGTCAACCTCAGTCGGCGCGTGCTGGTAGAGAAAGTCCTCCGTCATGCAATATTTCCCGACGAGGTTGCCGCGGGGAAGGAGAGGAGTGTGGAGGGAGACGGGACAAGAAGCACGTTGTTTCAGCAAGTGCAGCGCGCGCTGGCCTATCACCTGCTGCCGGACAGACGTCACGAAGAGGCGTTACGTCACGCTGAGTTTCGCCCCAGTCAGGTCGGTCTCTAGTATTAGGTCAGAGAATACGAATGCACAACGTCTCAAAATGCCTATGTATTCCATATAAGCTTCAGGCGTCAGATTCACCCCTTAAAATGCTTCAGTCTAGAAACAAAAATTACCACGCAGTTACAGAACAGGGGTACGTACCAGACAGGCGTTCCAATAAATCTGAATGTCTCCATTCCGCTGAGACCTCGCTGGAGTAATGCTCAAAGCGCCGCGAACTGAACCCAACACGCACGCTCACGTGTGAATCACACGCATTCTCTCACACACTGGACAGAAACACATTACAATCACGTGGTGCGAAGGGTCAGCTCAGCTATTTAAATTTCGGAAATTAAGAATTGCATTTATTTTCAAATTTTGTGGCAGAGGGGGGGGGGGGGGAGCCGGAGCACCCAGAAAGAAACCCCCGACGATCGGCCCGAATGAACGGTGCCACACACGAGAAGGAAAAATTCTTTGCCCCGAGTGGGACTCGAACGCTTGACCTCTCGCGTTGGTGACAAGTCTCTTAACCACTAGACCACCGATCCCACGCGCAATTTGTGTCCATACGCCACTGTCGGGTCATATTTATCAATAACCTCTAGAACACACCCCCGCTCATCATTTGTCAAAAAAAGTATGTCATTGACTTGGTAGAAGGTTGTTTTAATTGTCAGGCTGTGCGTGTGTGATGAGGATCGTGCACTTCACAAAAATGAATTCTGATGCTCGGCTCGTGAGTTCGCATCCCGGCTGGGGCCAAATATGTAATGCTGGCTTTTTCATCGTTGCCCCGTCTTTGATATCACCCGTATGTGGTGGAAAAGGACGTTAAACCCCCAAACACCCACCCACTCTCACAAAAATGAATACTTCTGCTCTTTCACACTATCAGGCATGCGAGCGAGTGCTGCTTGTGATGGGAGACCAGTCGGACAAACTGTACGCGTACAGTCTAGCTAGACAGGCCTGGTTCAAGCTGACAGGACCGCCACAGCCGCTGGGGCTGGGCATCGCCGCCTGTACCCACGGGGATGACGTGTACGTCACTGGGGGAGGCAAGGCCATGACGTCATGCTGGAGGTAAACTAACGATAAAAGATATAACTTTACTGATCTCATTGTTGGGAAATTTCTGTAGCCCAGTCTCTCACAAACATAAGCGTAAGTAATGTAAGGTAAATGCATGGGTTGTTTTTGCACCGACCATAGACGGGAAGGGTTATACAACGTTACTGTTGTTTATTTACGTGTACATTTACTGTCAGAATCACACAGGTTTTGGTGAGCACTTCAGCAGTACCCCTATTAACAAATGTCACGAAGTTTCGTGGATCTGGCTTGAAAACTGACTGAGCTTCGGACGTTTGAATGAAAGTGTGGGTGCGACGTACGGAGAGGGTTACCTACACACGGGTGGGTGGGGTGGATGTTTGGGGGTTTTACGTCTTTTTCCACCACATACGGGTGATATGAAAGACGGGGCAACGATGAAAAAGCGAGCACAAATATTTGGCCCCAGCCGGGATACGAACTCACGACCCGAGCATATGAGGTCCAACGCTCTACCATTCGGCCACCCCGGCTCCCTTTACCGACACACACTGTTCCACTTTCAAATACTTTGCAGGGAGCTTGGTAGGGGTTTCAGTAGCCCGCAGTTTAGTTGTTGGGTTGTTGTTGTGTCTGGTAGGGTTTTTTCATTTGTTGTTGTTGTTGTTGATGATGTTGTTGTTTGCTGGCGTGCTGTCTTGCTGCTGCAACTGTGCCAGCCCCAGTGGCTGGTCGTGGGTGGAATCAACGGAGGGTTTGAAAGCAAGGGCGTTGTTTCTTTTGCGTGAGGATGAGAGTGATGGTATGACCAGTGCTGCTAATGCTATGGAGGCCCACGTGGTTTGGGCCTGTGTGGTAGGACTGCACTTCGTGCTCCCTGTCATAGCGGATATAGGGAACTGAAACTGACGACAGGAGAGGTTGTCGTTGCTGTCCCGCTGGGAGTCACGTGGTGGTGGCACGGTGGTACATGTACAGACAAACCTACCCGCCGGCCAAAGGTAAATGTATACCGCCCCTACAATAACCCTTGCTCGATGTGTGTGTATGTTTTGAAGGTATCGCCCCAGCACCAACGCGTGGAAACAGATGACCGACATGACGGTGGGACGTCGTAGTCACGCTTGTGTAGCTGTCGGCGACGCCATCTTTGTCCTGGGCGGGAAGGACGATCGCCGTCCATTACATCGCGACTCCCTCGACTCCATCGAGACCTTTCAGGTTTGGTGTCCGTCCACTCTCTCTCTCTCTCCCCCTCCCCCCCCTCCCTCTCTTATTTTGTTAGTTAACAGTAGTTTTTAGCAACGGAAGGTATGAAAACTGACTATTTGACGTCAACTGCCTCTACCGTTGTAAAACAAAGTTTCATTGATTCTCTCTCTCTCTCTCTCTCTCTCTCTCCCTCTCCCTCTCTCTCTCTCTCCCTCACTCTCTCTCTCTCTCTCTGGTCACTTGATCTACTAAGCAAGAGGGCGAGGTGGGTGTTTGGGGATTGAACGTCCTTTTCCGCCAAGAAAAGCTTCTAGAAATTCCTAAGAAAAAACTTGAAACGCCGTTTCCGGTTTACCACCCCAACAGTCTAGAACTCGCTGCCTGTTAGACTGAGTGAGACAGCAACCTACTCTGTCGTATTTCAGATCAGAGCTTAAAACTTACTAGTTTCAACTTGCCTTCCACTGATTCATGTAACCTTGGTGCCTGTTGTTTTAGGATGTGTTCTATGTGCGCGCGAGTGTTGGGTGAATGCGCATTGACTGAGTTGGTGTATTTTCAAGAAATGCCCTGCGATGAATGTGATATATTAGGCCTATTTATTGTTATGTGGGGTGATATCAAAAGACGGGGCAACGAGAAATAGGCCGGCACAAATGTCTGACCACAACCGGGATTCGAACCCATGACCCGTGCATTGAAGGACCAACGCTTTCCCGCTCAGCTATCCCGGCTCCCATACCAGACAAGAGGGTGGTACTAGCAACATGGCGCGCGGCGGCGTCACTTTTCCGGCACCGCGGTGCGTCTATCTC
The DNA here is from genome assembly GCA_018292915.2 of Batillaria attramentaria. Classification (NCBI taxonomy): domain Eukaryota; kingdom Metazoa; phylum Mollusca; class Gastropoda; family Batillariidae; genus Batillaria; species Batillaria attramentaria. The sequence goes on along the minus strand of JACVVK020000693.1, from coordinate 103,782 downwards.
TATACGTCTGTGGGTAAAGCACATTACGTCCATGACGTCATTGCATGGAGAAAATGGTGATGTCAAGATGAAAGAGATTGACGTAATGGTCTTTTTCCCTCAAATGACTGTCAATAAACTTACTGCTATCCTTCCATGTTTCAGTCGGGGAGCAGGCCGAATGGTAGAGCGTTGGACTTCTAATGCTCGGGTCGTGAGTTCGTATTCCGGCTGGGGCCAAATATTTAATGCTGGCTTTTTCATCGTTGCCCCGTCTTTGTTATCACCCGTATGTGGTGGAAAAGGACGTTAAACACCCAAACACTCACCCACCCTCCATGTTTCAGTCATATCAGTCTATGTGTGGACTCGTCATTATATCCTTCTGACCGTACTCACATCATGACTGGCTTTTAGCATACAATACGTGTACATGTATCTCTCATTTTGTTCTTCCAATTTTACAGGTACACCGTAAGGCGGAGGGGTGGCGAGAGGTCGGGGTGTCTCTCCCGGTTCCCATTCGCTCCATGGCGACCGGCGTGGTTGGAGACAAAATTTACCTTATGGGTATACGACTCTCTCTCTCTCTCTCTCTCTCTCTCTCTCTCTCACGCACACACACACACACACACACACACACACACACACACACCACAAATCCGTGAAAGCTATGGCTTGCAACACATTATGGTATGGTATGGTATGGTATGGTAGACTTCTCCTCGGCGCACATATCCATCTCTGCTGAAATGCTCACGGCGCCGCAGGGCTGGAGGACGAAGCAGTGAAAGCCTGCTGCCGTTAAGCGCTACTTTGTGTGCAAACCTCCACCCTGCTATTCACTCTGGTGCGTGCGACAGTATTTCTGTTTACCACGCCACCGGCCACAGCCTACTCTTCTTCGAAAGATGAACGTGGGATTTTTAGCGTGCACACGTGATGTTTGTGCGTGCGTGTGTACACGAAGGCGAGACAGGCACCGTAAACGAGTCTGCACATGGATTTGACTCGATATGGGAAGGAAAAATCCCACCATATTCCTGCCCACCGGGGACTCGAACCCGGCAGCTCAGGATCCGAAGTCGGATGCCTTAACCACTAGACCAAATCCCCTGTTACAACACATTACATATAATACTTCCCCACCTAATATTTTTCCGCAAAATTGACAGCACTGTAACAGCTGTGAAAAGCACAGTAACACATGTTGTGAACCAATTTATTCGTGAGAGACAGGTGGAAAAATGCCCATCCAGCACAGACAGACACAAACTGTTTGGTGAGGCGTGATCGGGGAGGGGGTGGGGGGTGCAGTAAGCGGAGTGTACTGTACCTTGTTTATGAGAGGTCCAAATTTGTCCAGCAGTGTCCCTTACCCCACCTCCCCCTTTTCTTTATTCGTTTTTCTTGTTTTCCTCCTTTTCCTCCACATACAGGTGGACGAACGAACGGGTTCCAGCGGACGCTGTCCGTAGTGCAGTGCTTTGACACGGTCAGCCTGCAGTGTTGCGTCGTGAGCCATTTGCCTCAGCCCTCCTGCCTCGCCCGCCCTTTCTTCGCCCATAAAGTTCTCCACATTCTCGACACCAACGGGGACGTGTTGCGCTTCCGCCCTTGTTGTGAGGAGCCCGCCCGCGCCGGTGGCGCCTCGAAAATCACCACGGCGGGCGACGACGAGCATCTGAACGAGCCCCAGCTGGCCTCAGGCGATGCGGCAGCTGACATCTCGTCAGTTTCTCAGAAGGAGTCGTCTGCAGTGATTGATTTGGCGGAGAATTCTGTAAATTTTCAAGAAAAACAACCAAGTAACGTTTCAGATGGACACTCAGGAAGTGCTCCTGAGCCTGAAAGTTCTAGAAACGCCCCGGAAGAGCAAAATCCTCAAGGAGAGCACGTCAGTAGCAATGGAGGTGTCATAAGCGAGCTGTACTCGGCCGAAAAGTGTGACTTCGTCAAGGTCGGCTGTATCAAAAATCTGAATTGGAAATGGTTCGGCGCTGCGCGAAATTACGACGGGACTGTGTACGTCATCGCTGGGCAGATGCCTCAGAAAGCTGCGCCTCCGACCTTGACCGTGGACCACGGTTCAGACGAGAGCGTGTTCAGTCGCGTGAAGCTCGTACGGCCTGAGCAGATGGAGATGTGTTACATGGATTTGCACGCATGCGTCCCTAAAGCCTATTTGCTGGAAAAGGTGGTATGACGTGACAAACACCCCGAGCTGCCTTCTGGGCCCGTATGTAAAACCCGAGGTTAATTTAACCCACGTCTACGGGCCTAACCCAGACTAGGACAAAACAAACCCCAAAACAAAATTAAATGAAAAAAAAAAGGAAGCGAAGAAAGAAAGACAAAAATCCTTCTAATAACGGCATAAGCACCTTGCTGGAATGGACCCGCTTCCTGATTTAAAACAAAAAGCAACAGAAAATTTAACCCTAGAGCTAGTTTAGTTCGAGGTTAGACTCTAACCCTGGGCTAAACTCCCTAACCCCGACTTTTACATGCGGGCCCAGGACGCTTAGCAGAATCATGTACTCGTCACAGGCACTCAAGGGGTTAGGGCCACTTTCTACTCCGGGTGTTGTAAAAATAATGGTAATCGTTCGGAAACATGTTAAGATCAAATGACTAAACTTCACAGTCCCACTGATAACACATCAGACTATGCTTTAAAAGCAGAGCATTTTGCTTGTGCACTTTAAGAGACACCGCGAGACAGGCTGAAAGGTTCAGCCCCAAAAACAATAACACACAAAAAATGCCTAGAAATAACACCCCAGAACGCGCGCACCACAGCACGTTTAGGAACTAAGAAGCATTACGCATGTTGAGGACAAAATTTCGCTTTGGACACTGCCCATGTGCTTGATGCAGCAGATTTTTCGTGAAAGATTTTTTTATTTTTTAAACGCTGATTCAAAAGTGGAACACTGTGCAACCTGGTTCCATGGCATGGTGAAAAGTTGAACTGTGTGCATTTTTGGACGTGTTGTCAACAAACATATTAATCGTCAGTTATCGTGTCTGTCAAGACTGCAACCCCACAACCAAGCACGACAGTGGGGTTGTCGGGGAGGGGTGGGGGGGGGGGAGGGGGAGAAGGGGGGCACGGTACGTGCAATGGTTTTACTAGTCGTGATGTCCCTCTAAGGTAATCGAGGGTCATGTATCCAACCATAGGAAAAAAATTCAACACATTAATATCCCTGTGGTGGCTGGACCAGTATTTATATAACGACAGGACATAATTGACGCTGAATAACGCTTCGTGAAAATATACGCTTTGGCCCCACAAGATACAGTGCGTGCGTGTCTCAGTGGAAAATGTCCCATGCTAACGCTGCAAGGTGAGGTTCGCCGTGCGCCATAGGGGATCCCATTCTAACTTCAATCAAGCTCAGCTAGTAAAACTCATCGTACAGCTTAGGTACGGTGCCATGTTTTTTACATTAGCCTGGTGTTTTCCTATCCTTAGCCACCACGCAAAAGATGTAGCCACGAAAAAGTTTGTTCGCTTGGATCCCTAACCCGGGATGTGACTTCCCCGATCACTCATGGGTTACCCGAACAATGGTTTTACGTGTACACAATATGCAAAACATGTCATGTATCACCAGGTCGAGCGACAGACGACGCAGACGCAGAGTTCGGTATTGTTCAGCCAGAGATACAATCTTCACAAAAAGTTAAGGACCAGTGAACATAATGGGTGACAGTTTCAATAAATCAGAAAAAATAAACGAATAAGATTTTTCCCGTAAAATTCGGTAGCAAGGTTAAGGGGTAATTAGTGAACATGGCGACCACTGTGTGGATGGCACGTGCGCGTCACACAGCATGCTTGGCGCGTTTGAAAATCTGCAATTTCGGCAAAACTAGACCGAGTTTCAGTGTTCAGTGAGCGATAGCTGGGGCTTTCTGCACGGCAAAAATGAGATGCAGGTCAAAGAATGCATCCCTGGTTATGAACTGTGCTCATTTGTTTGCCTACATAAGCCGCCGTTTCAGCGATGTTCAGCACTACACCAGCATGCCACCACGACAAAAGTTGAATGATATTTGCAAGTGGTCCTTAACTTTTTGTGAAGGCTGTACAATGACACCTGAATTGGCCCTACTTGTTTTGTTGGTTACGCATGACGAAATATGTATGCCAGAAACATAATTGCCCCGCGCAAAAGTCCGTGCCATTATCGACTCTGACATTTGTCGTTGTTGTTGTTGGTTTTGGGGTCGTTGGGGTGTTTTGTTGTGGTTGTTGTTTTGGGTTATGTGAGAACTATCTTCTAGCATAACCAACGTTACTCTCTCTAGCAACAGCAGAAAAACCCTTCCGAAGACGGAGTGTGGCGGGATGTGTGTGTGGGGGGGGGGGGGGGGGTAAGTTTATCGTCCTTTTTCTACCACGTAAGGGTGATATCAAAGACGGGGCAACGAGAAAAAAGCCAGCATAAATATTTGGCCCCAGCCGGGTTTCAAACTAACGACCCGAGCATTGAAAGTCCAGCGCTCTACCATTCGGCTACCCCGATTCCCCATGTGGCGGGGTACAACAGTGTACTTCTAAACGGTCACACAGGCAACCCCCTCGTCCACGGGGACTGACAATAAGGAAATTATTGCCGTTTAATTTTACAGTCTTTTTCTTTTTACGATTTTTTTTTTTAATTTTTAGAATCGTTCTGTGAAACGGGTCTCCTATTCAGAACCGCAAGAAAGTACAACTTATGTAAGCTTCGAATAAATGTATACTTGTATGACTTATGCGTTTTTCTAGGTCAGTGTGTTTTCTCTTACCTGTATCAGCACACACACACACACACACACACACACACACACACACACACACACACACACACACACACACACACACAGAGTACGTATTTGTTGTCTTTTGTTGGTTTCCGTTTTCAGTCATTACAATAGTGTGCTTTTTGTTTCTTTATGTCGGTTATTTCAATGCAAAAGTCATACATATTACTGTTTTACGTCTAAATCGCATTTCACTAAATTGTGCAGTACACAATGACCAGCCAAGAAAATACGTTGTTTTGTCGCGTTTGAACGAACGACCGGCGGCGTGCAGACAAAACATCACACTAATAATTACAGTGTGAAGGAAAGTTTCAACGGTCCTGGCTGCGCGTGATTGGTCGGCCAGTTGTGCAAGTGCGGAAAGGTCGTCCGGATTCGTAGAACATTCCCGCGCGCAGTTTTGACATTTTAGGCTCACACTGATGAGGGGGTTAGACGAGATAGCCGTTGGAGAAACGAATGCTACTGACACAGTTCTGTGGGGCTACTACACTTCAAACGCCACAGTGCGGAATGAGGGAAAGGTGCACCCTTCACACGGGTTTATGAAGAAGGCCTCTGCTTAAAATGAGCGCCACTATGCTTGAAGCACGTTGTTGTTGTTGTTGATGATGTTTTGTTTTGTGTCCCAATATGTGGCCTTGGCGTATGTGGTGGAAAAGAACACCCACCCATGTGGCCTAGGCTTTTCAGCTGGACTGCACCCCCACAAAGGAGCCGTTATCAATGAGTATAAGTGCATTAATATAGGCGCTTTGTCCCACTGAGTTACCTGGGTCAACTGAAACGCAGTGCTCACGTGAATAACACGCATTCTCTTACATACCGGACACCAACACATTACAATGACGTTTGTGCGAACGGTGAATGTTACAAAATATAAAACATCACAACGGTACATCAGCCTGCATGTCCTCACATATTTTAGAAACAAATTATGACCACAAATGAGAAGAATCGTTGAAACGTTCGAACCGAGGTAGCATTCGTTTCTCAGCCGCACTGATATGCGGAGTAGTGAATTTTTGTTTTTGTTGTTGTTTTTTTGTTTCGTTTGTACCACATGACTAACAACAACGATATTAAGCTTGAAAGTTGAAATTTCAGCGATAACCGCATAAATATGTTTGTAAACTACCCTGAAAATTTCAAGTCTGAATCTTGTTTCAGTTTTGTTTTTGTTTTTTTTTTGGGGGGGGGGTGTTTTTTGTTTTTTTGTTTTTTTTTGTTTGTTTTTTTTGGTATTGTTTTTTCCCCTTCTGAACCTCACTGATCATGGCGGCCCGTCCACAGGGAATGACTCGAGTTAAAAAAAAAAAAAAAAAAAACCTAGGCCAGGGGGGTGGGGGGGTGCAGGAGCACCTATTTCATTTCACCTTTGAATGCAAACAGAATTAGGCATTCCCCCCCCCCTCCCCCGCTCTCAATAGGCCCTAATTAAGTAAGTAAACTAAATCACTTGACGGCGGGGTCACTGAGTTGTGACAGAAATTTCATCAGTTCACCGTGCTCCAGTCTACGATATTTCAAATGAATCCCATTTTCACAACACAGCCGTTCCACTGAAATAGAAGTGGTAGCAGCAGCGGGAAATTTCCATCACCGGCGCAGATCGAACAACGCCGATCACGTGCAGTCTGGTCTGGAACTTTCGCAACGGAGCAGCGTGATTCGCTGGCCTGCGCTGCCGCGTGCGCCGCGCGGTTTTACGAAATGGCGGTGGCGGCGTTTCGCTACGTCATCAAAACCTCGCCTGTGGGTAGCGGACGCACCGCGCTGGTCGGGTGAAGGTCATATTATATATCCTCGTCTGACCTTGGCTTGACCAAAACGCACTTCGTTTTGTGTGTTGATGGTTGGCCAAAAGCTGCGTTGGTCGTACCCTAGGCGGATCGTGGATCTCCGTTCGTCGCTGGTTGTCACGAGTGAGCTGGGGAGCCGCGGTGGCTGAATGGTAGAGCGTTGGACTTCTAATGCTCGGGTCGTGAGTTCGTATCCCGGCTGGGGCCAAATATTTGTGCTGGCTTTTTCATCGTTGCCCCGTCCGCCTTTGATATCCATACCCGTATGCGGTGGAAAAGGACGTTAAACCCCCAAACACCCACCCACCGGCCATCACGAGTGAGCTGTAGCCGGTAGACGTATGGTAAAAAGGGTCAAAGGTCTTCCCAAATTTCATGGTGCCGCTTACGCCCTTTTCAGTACTAACTGTCGCAAGACGTTCCCAAGCAATCATGCGACGTCAGAGATAATCCTCAGTACATGTTTCAGCATGCATAATAATAATAATAATAGTATTGTTTAGGCGCTTTTCCCAATTTCATGAATCGTCTCAAAGCGCCGCGAACTGAACCCAACACGCACGCTCACGTGAATCACACGCATCCTCTCACATACTGGACATAAACACATTACAATCACATGGTGCGAAGGGTCAGCTCAGCTATTTAAATTTCGGAATTTAGAATTGCATTTATTTTTCTAATTTTGTGGGCTGAACATTTCCAAAGCAGAGGGGGAGGAAGCCGGAGTACCCGGAGAGAACCCCCGACGGTCGGCCCGAATGAACGGTGCCACGTACGAGAAGGAAAAATTCTTCGCCCCGAATGGGACTCGAACCTCTGACCTATCGCATTGGTGACAAGTCTCTTAACCACTAGACCACCGACCGCCCCATAGTCTGTTAGTAATAATGACGATGGTGATTGTGATCATGATTATAAGATGGTCCTCACTGTGATAAATTTTTTTTAAAAATGTACTGTGGATGTCACAGATAATAAAGCGTACTATAGTGTTGTAATAATTATAATAATAAAAATAGGCTATTTAGATAGCCTTCAACCCGGCCGACGACATCAGCTCTGGGCACTTTTACAGGTCTACCTGCGTGAATCACATCTGCATAGAGTAAAGTGAAAATATGACCAGGTGTACCAGAGAAGCTAATTCGACAACAGACGGTAGCACAGACCGGGTAATAATATTGTTTAAAAAAAAATGATTAAAAGTAAACTTCACAAACATGTAATGACTGAATTTTAAAAAAATGAATGAAAAATATCCAAATACGAAAGAAAATAATTTTAAAAGAAATAGATTAAAAAATAAGTTTAAAATTCAAATGATTTGAACACACACACACACACACACACACATGTGTGTGTGTGTGTGTGTGTGTGTGTGTATTCATATCAGTATATATATATATATATATATATGTGTGTGTGTGTATATATGAAATGTTTTATGAATGTAATAAGTTTTGTTTTTTTTTAAACGCAAGTAAACCATTAAGAACTGATATCGACTGACGCCAAAAGCTGTACACGGACACAGCTAACTAGTAAGGGTGGGTGAGTGGGTGTTTGGGAGTTTAACGTCCTTTTCCACCACATAAGGGTGATATCAAAGACAGGGCAACGAGAAAAAAAGGCCAGCACAAATATCTGGCCCCAGCCGGCGGGATTCGAACTCACGACCCGGGCATTGAGAGTCCAACGCTCTACCATTCGGCCACCCCGGCTCCCCCAGCTAACTAGCAAACCACTTCTCGTTCTGACAATACTACCAATTCAGTCCACCTCAGTGTATCCGCCAACCGCCAGCAGGCAGCGTGCATTATTACCCCGTGTACTTTAACACAGCGCTGCCTGAGTGTCCCCTTGTGCCTTATTAGCACGTAGGGCACTATCTTCCTGATGTCGGTTGTATCAGACCGGACACATTCCAAGCGGGGTCGTCTGTCAGAACTGCGCATTTCCTGCGTCCACCGGCCCGGCCCTGCCCGGTTACACTGTTCCCGGCACACTGAAGGTCGCGACAGCGCAGAAACACGTAAGCTTAGAAGGTTCTGGGATATTCTATAGCTTGAAGTCTTGCTGTCACACTGGTATATATACCAATGCCGTGACAGTGCCGGGTACATGTTTAATGCATTTCTGGCGTATTTTATTAAGTGTGAAGTCTAGCTCACAGTAACATTGGTATATGATAGACTGTTTACAGGTTCAGTATATACATTTATTTCAGGAATACTCAGCTTCCGACTCTGACACTGTTGATGCATTACATTCAGACAAATTATATTCAGACAATTTTAAACTACAGTGTCTGTACACTTCATACTTTCATATCTGATTATCATGTATTTTCTTTCCTGCAAAATAATTAAGTCATTGGTAGTATAAAAATTTGTTGTCTTACAAATGAAAGAAGAAAATATCTGTCTGCCGGTGAGCCGGAGACAGCGGTCTGAACACTGGCACACACACACACACACACACACACACACACACACACACACACACACACTACTACTACTACTACTACTCCTCTCTCTCTCTAAGCCGGCCGGGGTGGCCGAATGGTAGAGCGTTGGACTTCCAATGCTCGGGTCGTGAGTTCGAATCCCGGCTGGGGTCAAAACTTTGGGCTGGATTTTTCATCGTTGCCCCGTCTTTGATGATATCGTCACCGGTATGTGGTGGAAAAGGACGTTAACCGACTCCCAAACGCCCCCCCCCCCCTCTCTCTCTCTCTCTCTCTCTCTCACACACACACACACACACACACACACACACACACACACAGAGGAGACGAACTGAAGGCGGCCATGAAAGTGATGCACTGAAGAGATACACCTTCGGTCGCTTCCAGAACTAAGTGACATGATGACTGATGATGTTGACTGCCTGCCTCCTAACTGAAGACTCCGAGTCACGTGAAAGAGAGTTCCACAGTCTGGTCAAGTCACGGACAATCTTCAGTGCAACCCCCTAAGTAGGACACTAGAGTCAGTACAGTGTCATTTGACGCATGCACATTTAGCCTCGGAAAGCCCTGTTATGTGAGACCCGCCGGGGCACACCAGTACACGACTGACTCCCGAGTCGTCGACACTCCTGTCTCAAGCTGATGAATGGAATTCCAGCGTGAAGAGAGCCACGTAATACGCCTCAAAAATAATATTATAATACCTCTGCGTTCAAAACACGCTTGTGTTTACGTCCGTCTGGGCGGTACAAGGCGGCCGCCCGCCGCGGCAAATAGAAAAACATTGAATAATGTATTTACTTTATGCGCTGCATTCTCCTTGCTCAGATAAGACGGAGTGAACTCTCTGCACTGCTCTACAGCGGTTAGTGCAGACAGTTCACGTCCTTGACATGGCACTGTCGACGTGAATCGAGTATAGCCGATGGGGACTCGACCTCCGCGGCTGTAGAGCGTAGCGGGTCTAAGGCAGGGTCTTTGGCATAGGCCTACTGGTAGCCGCGACACTCAGTCACACGGGTGATAATCAAAATGGCGGGTGTATTTCCAGCGCTTCTCAGATGTAAAAAGATTTGGTGACGATTTCCCAGTCTTAGGTAAAGCCATTCATTCTTGAAATACGAGCACACATCTTCATAGTGTTTGGGTTTTTGTTTTGTGTTTTGCGGTTGTTTTTTTGTTGTTGTTGTTGTTGGGGGGGGGGGGTCTTTTTCTTCATACTGTTTTAACGTGCTAGTAGAAGTCGCTTCTTTCTGGGTGACAAACGCCGCCCCAGGTTTCATTCACAGCGGCAAACTGCAAACACTGACGTGTGCCGCGCACACCCATAATTATATCACTACTAGCCATATTGTTAACCTATTGCCGACCTTGACCGCGGGCCGTGGAATTCCCCCGTGACCCAGGCACCGTGTGTGTGCGGCACACCCCTTGCCAACCGGGCGATTTTAGCAAATTTTCGATTTGTTTGTTTTTGTTTGTTTTTGAAAGAGGTCTTCCTCAGATGATTCCTGATCGTGTTTGATATGGTTTGAAAGATAACTATAAGCACTTTTATGACCACAAAAAAAAAATTTGATTGGAAAAAAAAATTGGCATAGCGGCCACACTGAGAGAGCGCGGAGATAATGAACATGGGTTGTGGTTGCTTGATAACAACAGCGTCCTCACACGTCAGCGCCCGGGGTCTGGGTGTGTGGTTGGCAACGGTATCCAAGGGCTCTGCACAAACGCTGAGTGCATTGTCGTGGAACGATCGTCGTCAAAAACTTACGAATGTAAGTAGCACCTGAATAACTCCCGCCATCTTGACTTACCCTCTAGTCTAACACTTTGCAGTGGCAGCAGCGTGATGCATCTGTAGCATGGAGAATGGTCATACCTTCCTACGGCGTGCTCAATCACACCTCGCCGCATAAAAATACGTCTTCCTGAGACTCTTGTACTATATTCTATACTACCTGCTACTACTGCCACTACTACTGACTACTATCCGACTGATAATAATAATAACAGAAATAATAAAGGCGCCGGTCAGGAGAATTTAAATCATCACATTTAATATGAGCCGGAGGGGGTGGGGGTGGGTGGGTGGATGGGTGTTTGGGAGTTTAACGTCCTTTTCCACCACGTATGGGTGATATCAAAGACCGACGGACGGGGCAACGAGAAAAAGGCCAGCACAAATATTTGGCTCCAGCCGGGATTCGAACTCACGACCCGAGCATTGAAAGACCAACATAATATGAGAGAAAGAGAGAGAGACAGACAGACAGACAGACAGGAAGGATAATTCTCCTGCAGCTGATGATGATAGAACATTTTTTCTTCAGGTATGTGCATGTAGGCATTGCTGCTGATCTTACCAGCTAAACCACAAACCGTAACATAACCCTCTGAACTTTTTTCACACACAATCCATGGTCCTTGTCACCAAAGGATGGGTGTTGTGATTGCTAATTTTCACTATTCTTTTTTGTTCTTTTCTGCCCAACATTTTTTTTTTTTTTTTTTTCACACACAGTCCATGGTCTTCTGTCACCTAAGGATGGGTGTTGTGATAATTTTGCTATTTTTTTCTGGTCCTTTTCTCGCCCACCCTTTTTTTTTTTTTTTTTTTTTTTCGCGCCGTGTATGTCAGTACGTCCGCAGAGTTACCTTTTGCTTGTTTGTTGAAGTTATGTCCCATTTGTTTATGTCCTGAAGAAGGCGTAAGCCGAAACGTCGACCTGTGCCGTCCTTTGTCAAAGTTAAGTGGTTTCTGTCCCTTTTGTGTCGCTTTTATTTGCTTAACTTGTAACCACTTCGCAGTCATTACCGTTTCCTTTTCTAGCTAAACCACATTTAAAAATAAATAAATAAATAAACTACACTGCATACAACAACTACTTCGCAAAAGGGCATAATGTACGCCCGAAGGCTAATACAATTAAGGTAAAAACAAATTAAAACATCAATTATATGCACTGGCGAGAGCAATTGAAATAACTTTATTTGAAAACGGTAGAAGTTTTGGTCTTGCGACCCGGGAATTTTCAAACTTGCCGTTCTGAACAAAAAAAAAAAATGAACATATTTAAAGAACTGGAACAGGAAACTTGAGAGAGAGATTTAGAGAGAGAGAGACGGAGAGAGAGAGAGAGAGACGGAGAGAGAGAGAGACGGAGAGAGAGAGAGAGACGGAGAGAGAGAGAGAGAGAGAGATGGAGAGAGAGAGAGAGAGAGAGAGAGAGAGAGAGAGAGAGAGACGGAGAGAGAGAGAGAGAGAGAGAGAGAGAGAGATGGAGAGAGAGAGAGAGAGAGAGAGAGAGAGAGAGAGCATGTTGCCAGTTTTACGTGTGATCATTCAGATTCAAACAACAAATTCAAATTTTAACAAAAATTTAAATAAAAAAAAATGTACTGCGTTTTCAGTGGACGCAAAAGTCGCGACAGCAGCTATTGCACAACAACAAGTGCAATAACAACAAAAACAGTAACAGAGAGTCACTGCCTCAGTGACTATGAATTGTTCTCTTGCCTACGTCTGCCGTGTGGAAATTTCCACTCACGCATACCCACGCCGTACAACCGGTTGTGCGGAGAAACGCGCCGCGACCTTGGTTGTGTTAGTTTCAATGCCGCGGCAAAAGCACGTTGATGGTATGTGTCTCCATGAAATTAATTGCTCTGGCTTCTCTTTCAGAGCATTTTTTTTTTCTCAAAATTTTTGCTCGTGATATAGCATAAGATGCCCTTCTAACTAAAGCTTTTCTTTCTTTCTTTCTTTTTTTCGCGTGTGGCTTCTAACTAAAGCTCTTTTTTTTTCCTTTTTTTTGTTCGTGTGTGGCACCGTTCATTCGGGCTGATCGTCAGGGTTTCTCCATGGATACTCCGGCTACCCCCACCCCCTCCGTTTCGGAAATATTTAGTCCATAAAATCTGAAAATAAATGCAATTCTAAGATTCCGAAACTTAAATTGCTGAGCTGACTCTTCGCACTACGTGATTGTTAAGTGTTCACTGCATGTCCAGTGAGAGAATGCATGTGATTCACGTAAGCGTGCCTGTTGGGTTTACTTCGCCGCGCGTTGAGCTAATTCAAGAAATTGGGTCAAGCGCCTACGCAGTGCAATTTATCATTATTGCTATTATTATGTGTGTGTGTGTGTGTGTGTGTGTGTGTGTGTGTGTGTGTGTGTGTGTGTGTGTGTGTGTGTGTGTGTGTGTGTGTGTGTGTAGTGCACTGGTAGCGGGAGACAGGTTATACGAGATGGGGGGAGGGAGGAGGGGGCACAAAATTCTTTAATGTTAACTTCCTCCTTTGAATCCGCCCCCCCCCCCCCACCCTATGCTCGGGGAAAAAAAACCCGAAAACCCCACAAATAACAACTGGGGGGGGGGGGGGAGTTAAACGTCCTTTACCACCACGTAAGGGTGATACCAAAGACGGGGCAATGAGAAAAAGGCCAGCACAATATTTGGCCCCAGTCGGGATTCGAACTCACCACCCGAGCATTGAAAGTCCAATGTTCTACCATTCGGCTATCCCACCTCCTCCCCCTTCCACCCCCCAACCCTCAGTAACAAGCCCACCACATATGTCATTATCACCGTATGGTACAGTCATACTTTCATTGTGCTATCATGGCCGTGTCCTGTGTCAACACATAAATCCATCCATGAAAGACTGCACTTATTTGATCGTGAAACTCTGACAACTAAATTGTTTCGTTTGTCTGTTCGCTTGTTTGTTTGTTTTGGGTTTTGTGTGTGTGTGTGTGTGTGTGTATCTCTCGTTGACATCACAGGGTGCAGTATGAATTGTGATTAAAACTGTTAGGGTAAACACATAAACCATTCCCTTCATATCACGCTGTTCGTAACTGTGGTAACTTGATAGCATTGTGCTGTTTCACGATCAGTCTCTGCCCTTTTATTGTATTATCGCAACTGAGTCAGGAAAGCAACATGCAGAATGTGATTGTGATGAGCTCAGGCAAAACGGGACGACAGCTGTTTGGGGCATAATGGAGTTACTAGCCATCACTGAATTACAGAGAAAATAAGCAGTACTAGCCAGATTTAGTAGGACTTCGTAAAGAGGACTTCGCTGAGCAGCGTAACCCATTTACATGTAAATTAGGCTCACACGGCAGAGGCCGCGAGCTGCTAATGCGCTGCGATTGGCTAATGGCACCCGTGACGTGCCTAATTTACATGCAAATGGGTTACGCTGCTCAGCGAAGTCCTCCGTACGAAGTCCTACTAAATCTCACTACTAAATCTTGGCTTCTCCGGTACGGTGATTGTGTGCTATCCAAGCGAGATTAACTATCTTGTTGGGCGTGTTGCGGCGAGCCCAAACTCTGAACTGGAACTGAGGTCAAAGTGATTCATGTAGCTACAGAGATCCGGTGAAATGTCAGTTTACGTAAGCGTGTTGGGTATAATTTATACTAGCAGGGGTATCGTACTGGCTTTTTTTTGGGGGGGGGGGGGAGGGGGGGCATTACTTTATTAAAAGCGTATTTGGGAGTAAAAAGGAGGGATGTCTTCGATTTTGTTATGTTTTTTTTTTTTTTTTTTTTTGTTTGTTTTTTTTTTTGGGGGGGGGGGATTTTTTTCAATCCTGAAAAACGAAATATCACATTGTTTCAATCACAGGCCAGTTCTGCTGGTACTCCGGCTCAATCCCGCTCTCTCTCTCTCTCTCTCACACACACGCACGCACGCACGCACGCACGCACGCACGCACACACACACACACACACACACACACACACACACACACACACACACCCCTCACGCACCTGAAATAACTCAATGCATACCCTAGGACGGCGATTCACCTTTCACTGAAAGACTGGCAACAGATAACCTCAGATCAGGGGCGCAGAGTCAGATCTCATATCTAGCTCTGTTCCCTTGCACGTGTGTCTCGCCAATTTTGTGTTCTATCATCATGATCCCAGGTCAGTCACTAGCCTTTTAGGCACGTAACCGCCTCAAACTTGTAACTGCACGGAAAATGTCAAATCTACGTGCAAGCCATGTTTGGCGCCGACCCATCAGATGCCGTGGAGAAAAGTATTTTAGTGCCAGTGACTACATTGGCTTATCCGAAGCAAAAAGGGCAATTTTTGTTTGACATAACCGAAGTTTGACTCATCCATTTTGGAGTACATGTTAGACTTATCCGTGGAAAATTTAGTCATACAAAGACAAGTTTGGCCGGGAAATAGAAGCGACATAAAAGGGACAGAAACCACTTAACTTTCACAAAGGACGGCACAGGTCAACGGTTCGGCTTTCGCCTTCCTCAGGACACAAACAAATGGGACATAACTTCAACAAACAAAGAAAAGGTAACTCTGCAGACGTACTGACATACACGGCGAGGGAAAAAAAAACGGTGGGCGAGAAAAGGACCAGAAAAAAGTGGCCGGGAAATTTTTTTTGCTTCGACTTACCCGAAGTTTGAGTTAAGCGTGTTTGACTTAAACGTATGCGTCTGTACATGAACAGTTATCGCACAGGTAGACAGTAGCACAGATATGGACTATTACCCCCCCCCCCCCCGGCCTCCCCCTCACACACACTAACACACACACAGACTGAAAATGTTCAAACCGGCACATACAGGTATATAGGTTACACATAAGACTAACCAAACACATGTAGATGACAGATGACAGTACATCATCGTGCACTCGCGTGTGTTAAAGGCCGCGGCGAACAGCCAGACGATCCCGCGGCGCACAACCGACAAATCTTTGGGTTTTGATTTACAAACTGTATCGAAATTAGACCAGTTACACTGAGCCTTGTCCACACTTTGTCTATACATTAAGAAGAAGCGCTAGATTCAGGTTGCATCGATAGGCTTTTTCGTTCGCATGGTTATTTGCAGTAATGTCGCGAAGTGAAAATTTACGCTGAATGAGCGATGAGAATGGAACCGGCAAAACTAACCCGTTGAGCCTGGGACGCTAACCCTTCAGAATATGGAAACAAGCCTGCCATGAGCTGGATGGACATCTCACACTATGACACAAGCAATTTTTAAAAGAAAATATTGTCTCAGAAAGATGCCAGAGCAAATTTCATGAAGACACATACCACCAACGCGCCCCAACCCAGACCGCGGCGCGTTTCTTCACACAACCGGTTATACGGCGTGACACTCAGCAGCCGCCAAGTCCGCGGCCCGCGGCCACTGGCACGCGGGCGAAAAGGGAAAATCCTAAAACGTGCGTTGGCCGCGTGGCGCGTAGCATTCTCGATGCGATGCGGCCTTGCTCTTTTACTGTTACTGACTAGCGTCAGTGATAACGTGAGAGAGAAGTTGTGAACCTACGGCATCGGAGACTGCTTGTGGGTCCGATAAACCTAAAATTAATTATAATAATTGTCGGAAAGACATCTGTCTGTCGGGGCGGGATGGGGGGGGGAGAGGGCCGGAGAGGGGGTGCGGCTTCGTCCTTGAGCTGCCATGACAGGGGAAACTATACCGACAGTACAGTTACCTTCAGTTTCAGGCGAGACTTAAAAATCGATTCCTGTTGACGAAAGCACGCGTGATCATGCGGAAACCACGTGTACATCGGCAGCTCAGACAGACACCGTTGTTTCCGGCCGGCCGGCCCGCGAACCGCCCCCGACGTACGTTGTATAGAAAACGTCAGTGGCGAACGTTCTAGAATCAGAATTCTAGAATGGCCGTCGACAATGAAGGAACACGCAGTAAAGTCTCATTATAAAAGAGCGTCCACGCAACCTGTGCACTAGACTTCGCCGATCCTGCGACGAAAGCGAGCAAGTTTCCAGAGAGCAACAAGTTCCTCATTATCCGCACAAAGCGGTGTCCACTACTGTACTGACTGTGCACAGAGGTTTTCCTGCCCGGCGTGCGCCACTGACCAGACCTGAGCTGCTGATTTAGCTAAAACTGGTGAGTAAAGTTTCCTTTATTTATCAGAAGCATTACAGTTTTGAAATGGTGTCTTGTCTAAGTAAATTTTTAATTGTTTGGCGAGACAGTCTTGCCCTCAGTTTTCGGCGGTCAAATTGACCGTGTGCTGGCTCAGCATATTGTATCAGTGCTATGCAGTGTGCAGTTGTCCTGGTCGTTTTGTTTCTCGGGCTGGTGTTGCAGTTTCATCAATTATTCTGCGGGTTTTGTTGTTGGTTTTTTTTGGGGTATTTTTTTTTTGGTGTTTTTTTTGTTTTTGTTTGGTGGTTTTTTTGTTCTTGTTGTTGTTCTTCTTCTTGTTGTTGTTCTTGTTGTTTTGTGTTTGTTTTTGTTTTGTTGTTGTTGTTGTTTGTTTGTTTGTTTGTTTGTTTGTTTGTTTTTCTTGGGTTTTTTGTTTGTTTGTTGTTGTTGGGGTTTGTTTGTTGTTGTTGTTTTTTTTTTTGGGGGGGTGGGGATGGGTGGGTGGTATTTTTGGATTGTTGTTGGTGGGGGGGGTTTGTTGGGTTTTTTTGGTGGTGGTGTTTTTTTCTGCAAGCGCCAGTATAGCAAACTGATCCAAACAAAGTACAGATTTTGGCTCATATTAGGGAAGTGCGTGTGTGTGCGTGCGTGCGTGTGTGCGTGTGTGTGTAAAGGTGAGGGGAGCCGCCTGTGGGGAGGGAGGAGAGGGGGGGGGGTGAGGAGGTGTTAACAGTAACATTGACACACCGTCGAAAGGCAACGAACGCGGACTCCCAATACTTGAACTTGTGTCCATGTTTCAGAAAAGGAAAACTGCGAACCGAATCCATGGCAATGACTCAAGTCCGCGTGAACAGTGAGAAGGTGCGCTACACAGAGGAGCACATCGAGGCCGACTACGACTACCAGACGACACGAGTTGACGTCGACGACAGCGGTCGTTATGTGGCTACTCCTCAAACTACCCGCTACACCTTCCGTACACAGCGCAAGGTAAGTCCAATTCACTTCACTTAGAGACAGCACAGCTGGGTTCGCTGCCATACGTATGCTGCTCATCTCAGTCGTCTCGTCTCCCAGCCTCTCTCAGCGTCGCCGTTTGCCAGTGTTCCCAGTGAGTCGAAACTACAAGGCACCCTTAGACCATGCACTGTCAGTTATTCTTCCTATATTCAATTAAGACTTTTTTTATTGTTACGCGCAGGTCCCCAAGCTTGGCGTGATGCTGGTGGGTTGGGGCGGAAACAATGGGACCACAGTGACGGCAGCCGTCCTGGCCAACAAGCTGGGGCTCTCCTGGAACACCAAAGATGGGGAGAGGAAGGCCAACTACTACGGCTCCATCACCCACTGCGCCACCGTGTGCCTGGGGACGAACGAGAATGGTGAAATGTACGTCCCGCTCCGAGATCTGCTGCCCATGGTCCACGCCAACGACATCGTGTTTGACGGTATGTATTTATTTATTTATTTATTCGACCATTTATTTATCTGTTCACTCAACCAGTCGGGGAGCCGGAGTCCGAATGGTAGAGCGTTGGACTCTCAATGCTCGGGTCGTGAGTTCGAATCCCGCCGGCTAGGGCCAAATATTTGTGCTGGCCTTTTTTCTCGTTGCCCCGTCTTTGATATCACCCTTATGTGGGGGAAAAGGACGTTAAACTCCCAAACACCCACCCTTACTAGTTAGACGCCGGTAGATCTCTTTCGCGGTATCTCGAAACATACAATAAAAAAATAATAAATGTCCTTTCACTTAACTCACCTTGGCTGTACGCATATAGAACATGTACGCAAATAGAACATCAGTGTATGCATATAGAACATCAGTGTACGCATATAGAACATGCACGCATATAGAACTGACACGTACGCATATAGAACATGCTCTGCACATTAGCATACATTTGCATTTTGTCCTGCTCATTAACAGGTTGGGACATCTCCGGGATGAACCTAGCCGACGCCATGGCGCGCGCCAAAGTCCTGGACTACGGTCTGCAGCAGATGCTCCGGCCCCACATGGAGAAACTGAAACCCCGCCCCTCCTACTACTCGCCGGACTTCATCGCCGCCAATCAGGAGTCACGTGCCGACAACGTCATGCACGGCACCAAGCAGGAGATCGTCGAACAGATCCGGAGCGACATCCGGGACTTCAAGAGCAAAAGCGGCGTGGAGAAGGTAGGGGAACGAAAGAATTAAAATTAAATTGGATCCAGTTAGTCTCTCGAATCGTGAATTACAACTTATCAGTCCACCAGAAAGCTGATTTTTCAGTGTTAGAAAATAAACTTCCAATTTGCACGAGCTTGTGGGGTTCTCAAAATATATACTTGCGTGAGCTGTTCTTGTAATCTTCCGCCATTCGGGGGAAAAAATGCGATTCTAAATTCCGAAACTTAAATAGCTGAGCTGACACTCGGCACTGTGTGCTTGTAATGTGTTGATGTCCGGTGTGTGAGTGAATGCGCGTGATTTACATTTGCGTGCGTGCCTGGGTTCAGTTTGTGCTTTGAGCCAAGCAGCTGAGAAAAGCGCCAAGATGATGATGATGTTGATGATGTGATGATGATGATGATGATGATGATGATGATGATTCACAAAGCTCTTTTTGTGTAAACCAGGTCATCGTACTGTGGACGGCCAACACGGAGCGGTTCTGTGACGTCAGACCAGGGCTGAACGACACGGCCCAGAACCTTCTGGACAACATCCGGCGCAACGAGGCCGAGGTGTCGCCGTCAACTCTCTTCGCCGTGGCCAGCATCCTGGAAGGGGTCACCTACATCAACGGCGCTCCGCAGAACACGTTCGTGCCTGGTTGTGTGGAACTGGCAGAGAAGCTGAAGGTATAATAATAATAATAATATAACATTCTTATATAGCGCAGTATCCCCACAAGGTGAGCTCAAGGCGCTTCACAAATACAGTCTGAACTACACTAATAAAACAAAAAACAAAAGTATGCAACACACACACACACACACACACACACACACACACACACACACACACACACACACACACACACACACACACACTCCGATACCTCGCTGCACAAGATCAATACACGCTTGCAGCCTTCCTCAGCCACCTTATCATAATCATTATCATTCTATATCTCAGCACACATAATGGTGTTGCAGGTGTATATTGCCGGGGATGACTTTAAGTCTGGTCAGACCAAACTGAAGTCATCCCCGGCTTTTATTACCCATTCTAAGGTAAGATGAGTGCTTTGTTGTGGATTAAAAGAAAAAAAAATCTTTTGTTTTCAATATCTTGTTATTGTCTCTGCAGGTGTATATTGCTGGTGATGACTTTAAGTCTGGTCAGACCAAACTGAAGTCGGTGCTGGTGGATTTCCTGGTCGGTGCTGGCATCAAGCCCACCTCCATCGTCAGCTACAACCACCTCGGCAACAACGACGGCCTCAACCTCTCAGCGCCTCAGACTTTCCGGTCTAAAGAGGTAAGCAGATCTCGGAACTTGCTACAGTGTGTGCATCCGATTCACCGGTATTTGCCGTGAGCGTGTCCCCGGAGTTTTGAAGAGTACAGTACCGTATACACGTTCCACAGATCAAACAGTGACCATCGCCGGTGACAGAGTTCATCGCCAAAACTGTAAAGTCTCCGGAAGACACTTCTGCTATCATTATTATTAGTGATGATGGCGATGTTCAGTACTAACGCGGCTGCTATGAGAATTTGAAATGCACATTGTTATTTTTGCAAACTGCCTTGTTCTTTCATGTCCTTCATTGTGTTTCACGCTCGGTGGTGTTACAGATCTCCAAGTCCAATGTTGTGGATGACATGGTCGCGTCCAACCCGGTCCTGTACGGCCGAGACGAGAAACCCGACCACTGCGTCGTCATCAAGTACGTCCCTTACGTGGGCGACTCCAAGCGGGCCATGGACGAGTACACGTCGCAGATCATGATGGGCGGCCACAACACCATCGTGGTTCACAACACATGCGAGGATTCCCTGCTGGCCTCCCCCCTCATCCTGGATCTGGTCATCCTGGCCGAGCTGTGCGAACGCATCACCTACAAGACGGAGCGCGAGAATCATTTCCACGGCTTCAACTCCGTCCTGTCGATCCTGTCTTTCTTGTGCAAGGCGCCTCTGGTTCCCGCCGGCACTCCAGTAGTCAACGCCCTCTTCCGGCAGCGCGCGTGCATCGAGAACGTGCTGAGGGCTTGCATCGGACTGTCGCCCGTCAATCACATGCTGCTCGAGTACAAGGCGGAGAAGATCGCCAAGGACCTGCGCGCACCGGCCGTTACTGCTGAAGACAGTCTCGTCGACAAGAAAGAGGTTCACGTCAACGGCGTCAAGAACGGCTTCCTGAAGGTGAAGGCGCCCGCAAAACCGCTGCGAAAACCTACCTACTATGAGAACAGAAATGAGCTGAGTGAGATGCAGCCTTAGGTGGGAGAACGGCAGAATCGCCCGGCGCCAAAGCTTATAGCGAGGCTTTTGACTTTGAAATATGTCGTCATCTGAGTGTGATCCAATCAGAAAAGGTCTACGCTTCACCGGGCGCCATTGCTTGACGCGGCAAACAAACTTCTTAGTGCTAGTGCCAGCGGTTTGGGAAAACGAGCATCATTTTGAGTGAGATGCGGCTTCAGAATGACTCATCTCTGGACGCAAGTTCTTGCCGCTAGACTGTTTGTGACAGCACATGACTGTTTAGAATCTATCATGACAACATGGGACAGGCGCCCTATCCATGAGATGCAGCGTTTTAAAAAGAAAGGGGGGGGGGGACAATAACAGAGAGACAGACAAACAAAGAAACAGAAAAAAAATGCACACAGGACGGCAGATTGTTGCTAACTGTCCAGACTCTGAGAGGGACCAGACTGTCTGTTATTTACATGTCGTCTTGACGACATTGACCGCACAATTATCATGAATAAAGTCTCAGAAAAAAAAGGACCGGACTGTATGGGAACTTCTACAGCACACTTTCTATGCACAAAAACAGTGTTTCGTTGACGCCGGAACAGCGGGGTTTGAATCGCACTGCTTTGAAACGTTGTTTGCATATGTGTATCAAATACATGTGGGAATCCTTTCTGTATTGAAAGCAAAGAAGATGAACTGAAGAATTTCACTAAAGGTGTGCCCACTTCACTTTTTCCATCTCACCTCACAAACTATTAAAACTTAAAAAGAGGGGGGAGGGGTGAAGAAAAGAAGGAAGGGAAAATAAAAAGGACGAAACTGGTATGAACTTCATACTTGGGCATTATAATTACTGTTCCGTCCCGTTGCTCAGTCTCTAGATTCGTATAAAATTCAGTCAAAGCCAAAGTCACTAAGTGGGTGGGTGGAAGGGTAGTGAGTGATGGGCGGGGGCGGGAGGACGGTACTTGGGTTGTGGTGGTGGTGGTGGTGTGTGTTTGTGTGTGTGTTAGGGGGGTGGGGAGTGTAAAACTCTAAAAAAAAAAAAAAAAAAAAAAAAATGCCAGAGCATTGTAATTAGATGAAAGGATAAGAAACATTGTTTACCCAAATGTTGTTTGCTTCTACTCTGACCCTTGCATTGTCTCCTGTTCTGTGAGTAGCTGCAATTAATTGCAATGTTCGACTGTTTTGCTGTGATATTTTATTTTTATTTTTTTTATTAAACATCCATCATACTGTGATTCATTCTTAGTGTTATTTTTATGTTTGTCACACACTTCGGTATAGGACACATTCTTAACTGAAAAAAAGTAAGACTAGATATCGAATGGTACGTGACATGGTGCTGACAACAACGAAGCAGGGATTTTTGCGTGTACAGTGGCCACCTCCATCCTGGATAGCGCATGTCCTCCAGGTTTCTTGTGCTCCTTAAGGTTGGTTTTTTTTTTAATTTTTTTTTTTATAGTCTTGTTCAGTGCAGTGTGAGCGGTATATCAAAATAGTTTCCTCTCTCTCGCTCTCCCCCTGTCTCTAGCTTCCTTCCTCACTTTCTCTTCCGCTCTCACTCTCCCTCTCTCTCTCGCTCTCCCCCTGTCTGTAGCTTCCTTCCTCACTTTCTCTTTCGCTCTCACTCTCCCTCCTCTCTTTCCCACACGAACATACTCCTGTTTTTGTTTTGATTATTTTGCTTCATTTCATTTTGTCTTGGTTCTTTTCATGCCCATGACAATAAAAACCTTGAAACTTGAAACTCGAATGGTGCATATGCTGCCAATTCATCGCATTTTTAAAAATCTGTTTCTTTATTTTTATCACGGTGAAGTTGTGAAGGAGATATATTTTCACCGTGTGACCCACTGTCAATATCAAGGTTCTGCCTTCAGACTTTATATATATATTATATGGCACTGTTCTTCTATCAGCCAAATATCAGTGGAAATACACTATTAATCCCAAGAATGGGAATACTACATGTGTAAACTGAGGCCTGTGTGCATGAGTAGAAATCAACAACTGGAAGTTTTTTGTTTTGTTTTTTTCAAAGAGAAAATCTTCAGTGTCTGCTAACACAGAACTTGGCTAAAAGTCGTCAGTGTTTGCTAAGATTAAATTTGATTAAACAGAGTTTGTTGCGGTGGGTATAATTAGATCAACCTCTGCTGACCTCGTCTTGGTGAATAATCTAGTTTATTTTTGTACGGAGTATTTATTTATTGTACATAAAGACACGCTTGTTCCCCCGTTTTCAATCTTTCTATCCTTATTTATTTTCTGCACACAATAAGCAGAATACAAGAACTCATCAAAAATGATTAAAAATATTTAATCAGCTCATATTTGTATGGGTACGACAAGTTTCAAAATACTCCATTTTATCTTCATTTTTGTATTTTAACTTATAATTCCTAACATACACATATCAAGCAGGAGGTTGGACCTACAATCCAAGCACACCGTTATGTATGTTTGTATTGTGGAATAGCGTGTTGCGTGCCTTGAGTGTGCAGCACACAAATTTTGTTTCCAAAGACTGTAATCATGCCAAATTGTAACTTCCAAATGTGACTTCAAGCTTCTTTTTTTTCAGCCAAAGCTACTGAAGAGAGCTGTCAATTTCTTACTGCTAATAAAGTGTTTTACTTGTCATCGTATTGTTTTGGTTCTATATATGTACTTTCTGTTCTGAGTGTGTGTGTCTGAGACAGACAATGACAATAACAAAACTTTTCGTTCAGTGGAGGCTTTTGGCCCATAACTGAAGGGGGTTGGGGGGGGGGGGGATGGAGAGCGATGTGTGTGTGTGTGTGTGTGTGTGTGTGTGAGAGAGAGAGAGAGAGAGAGAAGAACTCCATCCATCACAGTTCAATGGAACAGAAAAGTGAAATGCGGGTTCTGACTAATGAAACTCATTTTATTTTCCCATTTGTAAAACAATGGAACAATAGGACTGACGTAAAAATCTAGTTTTTAAATTAAAAATATGAATAAAGAACGTTTATTTTCCCCGCAGATGTAAATCTAACATTCAACACTGAGGTACTGTTTTCCAAAGAACAGGAACAGATCAAAATACTTCACTGATTTGTTCGTCATACATGACATATACACCTGATATGGGTAAGAGCAACATGAACATAGGGTAAGAGCAACATGAACATAGGGTAAGAGCAACATGAACATAGGGTAAGAACAACATGAACATACACTCCGATTAATAATGCAGTTACCACAGTGTTTCGGGATTTGTAATTTTTTTATTTTTTTTTTATTTTTTTTTTTTGGGGGGGGGGGGGGGGGGGGAGGTGGTAAAACTGTGACTTTGTGAATATTTTTCGGAAACAGATGTTGGAAAACTTGTGACCCAACTGTTTATCAACCATGGACATCAATCTGAAATAGCTGATGGCCTCAACATAAGTGAAATTTTCTTGAAAAAATAAAGTATCGAAATACACCTCTGCAGAACATCAAGTGACAATGATGTCAGATAGAATTTTGTACAGTACAGTAATTGATGCATACTCCTAAAACCTTCATTAGACAGTGAGGAAAAAGTGACATCAGCGAATGACGTCTATGTGTTATTTTGGAAAAGTACTCTGGAAAAGCTGAAACCAATTTGTCGGATTTTCAAAAAAAGCGGTGGATCGATTAAGGCTGGTTTCACTTATGCCAAGAAGACATGGAAAGACAGAGAACAGTAGCTGTCACAACTTCCTGAACCTCTGCAACAGGTCTACGAAAGTGTAGGGATGTTCCGATTCGGGTGGGCCAAACCGGTTTTTGATTTGCGATTTCATGACGAAACCGGTTGTTTTTTTTTCCCCGGCGATTTACCGCGAACCTGGTGACCTTTGAGGGGAGGCAACCCCGAGTAAGCTTCAATAGCTCCACCTGTCAGAATTGTTTCGCCAACTTCTTTCACAAAGAAACTTTTCCAGACTGCTGATTTCTCTCTCGGATTTTCGAGGAGATGTTCACGTTGTTGAAGTTTTTCTGCCATTTTTCAGTCGATAGCGACAAGAGTGATGCCCCTTTTACAACTTTGGCAATGTCCGGAAAGGTCCCGGAAATTGTCGAGTGAATCGCGATTCTAGCGTCGAACCAGTTTATTGAATCGTCCAAAAACTAAATAGAATTTTTCCGGTTTTCGATTAATCGGCACATCCCTACAAAAGTGGCTCCATAAAGAGTGAGCGACGAAACTCCTTGGTAACTGCATTACCGAACGCACTGTACAAGGACTGATACCGATACTGGCAACGTGTGTCAGAATGAGATTCCAGTGCTGACACCTATACGGGTTAGACTAAATCTACACCAATATCAAAAGTGGTATTGGCCAAAGCACCACTAAGATACCATGACAAATATTGATATGGGTCACAACGATGAGATGCAGTATCAGAAGCATGGACATGTATGTACAGAACTATTTGTACCAATGACACAACTTTCTTTTCAATAGAAATTTGCAACCCAAAAATAACAGTTGGATCTTAGACATGTATTTAGAATGTTCTGTTCCCCATTCAAGTTACGACAGGTTAAAAAAAAAAGAAAAAAAAAGACAAAGCAGGCATTAAAACGTGTGAACAACATTAGTCAATATTCTGTATAGTCATATAAAAAACAAATGAATTACCAAGAAAACGAAGATGTACTTCGCAGGACCAAGTTTTGATAATAACGTGGTAGCAAAGTTTTGAACTGTTAATCAAACCTCCCAAAATAAACTCATGCCAGACTAACATACCAAAGGCTCAAAATGAAGTTCAGACCCACTTTGCGCTCGCACATTTTTGTGAAAATTGGGGTACAAAACATTCTGAGCGCTAAAAGACAAATGTCAATGCCTTTGGCACCATGCACCTGCTAATCCCGCATGCCCGTGTCAACATCAACAACAAACGTGACAACACGACGACGACAAAAAGATGCATCATATGCAAAAGAGCCCTCAAACTGAGTCAGAGGTGCATGAACAATGACCTCGTTCTGCCGCTAAGAACAACTAGACAAAATGACAAGGGGTACTACACGTATTTTTTCCATGTACAACTTTCAAAACACACGGGACTTTTAAGGCTCCTTCCTCGTACACAATGGCTGACAAGACAACACAACAACAGAATACACCAACTGAATAAATACTGCGTATAAACCAATATACATGTAAAAATCATGAGATGGTACATGTATATATATATATCCTCACCTGAACAAATACATGGCTTTAAAAAAAAAATTTCTTTTTGAACACATATATTACTAGGGGATTGTTGTAAAGCTCCTCTGGTAATACCAGCACTTAAAGTGACTAAAAAAAAATCTTAAACAGCTGAGCTTAAAGAGGGAGAAAAAAAAAAGAAAAAAAAAGCATCTCATGATCTGAGCACTTAATACTGGACGAGCATAAATGCTTGCAATCTCAATTACTTCCTTATCTCAGAATATGAGCGGGCAGGGGTGCTGGCGGTGTGAGGCAATTCCCAATGCTTTAAATACGCATTTTCATTGTTTCAATTTTCTAGGGCTAGTGAGGAAAACAATAAAAGACGCATTCCTGAAACAAAATGATAGGCTAGCAACGCACACTTTTTGGGTTTATCACTTCACTCTCTCTTGCAAGCCCGTTACATTACGTAACTTCTAGCACATTGTGATTATTTATAATGCTTTATCCATGATGTATGGTGCACACTGACAAACACTTCTGTACTACACAAAGGCTTTCCTTAACTATGCAAGACCGCAAGGACTTCCTTACTGATTCCATTCCCTGTGCACTTTTTGATCCCATCTGCGACTTTTTTCAGCACCCCATCTTTCACGCCAGTGACCTGAGATCTTTGTCTGTCTACTGTCTCCTCACAGCCTATACTGACACTCTGTAGATTGTGAGCTATTGTCTCTGCCTTGTACTCCAGCAGCATGTGATTGACAGGCGCCAGTCCGATGCAAGCCCTAAGTACGTTCTCGATGCATGCGCGCTGCCGGAATAGCGCGTTGACAATGGGAGTTCCAGCAGGGACCAGCGGCGCCTTGCACAGGAAGGACAAGATGGACAGGACCGAGTTGAAGCCGTGGAACTGCTTCTCGCCCTCCGTCTTGTAGGTGATGCGCTCGCACAGCTCGGCCAGGATGACCAGATCCAGGATGAGGGGGGAGGCCAGCAGGGAATCCTCGCACGTGTTGTGAATCACGATGGTGTTGTGGCCGCCCATCATGATCTCGGACGTGTACTCGTCCATGGCGCGCTTGGAGTCGCCCACGTAAGGCACGTACTTGATGACGACACAGTGGTCTGGTTTCTCGTCTCGGCCATACAATGTTGAGTTGGATTCGACCATATCATCCACAACACTCGACTTCGAGATCTGCAGATGAAACAATGTGAACTGAAATAAGAGTCTACCACGAAAGGAATGCACGTGAAGACACAACAATCATTTAATTTAAAAATCAAATAAATAGATAATCCACAAAGGCGGGAGAAACTGTCCTGAGACGAGGCTCCACTTGGCTTTTACTGGAGTTTCAGAAATGCTGAAAATTCTGTTACAATAAAGCTGCATACTGCAGGCGTAAGGACACAAATTGACCATGGGGTCATGTGCAGTGGTTATTTTAGGTACCCTGTTCGGCGAGCGTGTTAGTTTGTAGTGATTTTTGTTGTCACGAAAAAGCATGATTTTCGTGTCTTGTGTTATGTACGTCAAGGTGCATGCCAGGCGGCCGCAACAAGAGGCAAGCTGCCAGTGAAGCTGGGACTTTTTGCACAGAGGTTGAGCACAATTTATGCAAGCGGATTTGTGTGAACTGGCTCTCTGGCCTAAACAGAAAGTAGACTTGCATTACTCCAGTAGGGCCTTGTGCAAGTTTGTCCTTTGGCCTGTACAGTCAGATATTTTCTTTCAAACACACTGTTTGTGGCCTTTTGTTGAGACTTCACGTCTTCAACAAATGTTCAAACTTGGGGCACAAACGTAACAAATCATGATGAAGCAGAAACCCACACTGCAGAAAGTTCCATGACTGCTTACCTCTTTGGACCTGAAAGTCTGAGGCGCTGAGAGGTTGAGGCCGTCGTTGTTGCCGAGGTGGTTGTAACTGACGATGGAGGTGGGCTTGATGCCAGCACCGACCAGGAAATCTACCAGCACCGACTTCAGTTTGGTCTGACCAGACTTAAAGTCATCACCAGCAATATACACCTGCAGAGACAAAAAACAGGATATTGAAAACAAAAGAAACATTTTTCCCTTAATCCACAGCAATGCACTCATCTTCCCTTAGAATGGGTCAAAAAAGCTAACTGCTAAGTGATGAACTTGAACCAGATGTGATTTGTATGCAGGGCATGCGGTGCCCTTAGAATTCAGGCCTGAGATGAGCCCTTAGTTTTTTTGTTTTTGGGGGTATTTTTTTGCTGCGGCCTGCCCCAACTCTTTGCCAGCTCCAGTGGTGTTCCTCCCAGGTCATAGGTGGAACCCACAGAGGACTCGGAAGCTGGGACAATTTTTTTTATTATGCACGATGATGGAGATGAGGATGATCGTAAGATGATGCTATGGAGGTCAGTGTGGTTTCGGACTGTGGGACAGGGCCGCATTCCGCGCTTCCTGTCATAAATATCCTGGCACTGACCAGGCCCAGGAACTGCGGCATCTGCGGTGCCAGCCGTGTAATCTACCACATCATAAGATGTGTCACACCAAGGGAAGCACCCCCACAGTCGCACCCGTGAAGTGGGTGAAACTCGGCTGTGTGGCAACAGCCTCCATATCGGGCCCATAGCACACCCGCTAGATAGGCGCTTTATCCCAAATATTTGGCTCAAAGCGCTGTGAGCTAAACCCAACATGCACGCTCACGTGAATCACATGCATTCTCTCACACACTGGACATAAAGACATAACAATCATGTGGTGCGAAGGGCCAGCTTAGTAATTTCAGTTTCGGAAGTTTAGAATTGCATTTCTTTTTTAATTTTGTGGGCTGAACATTTTAAAAGCAGATGGGGAGGAAGCCAGAGTACCCGGAGAGAACCCCCCAAGGCCGTGAAAGTGGTCGAGAAAGTGGTATGAAGTTTCTTTCCCCCTCCCCATGAACCACACTAACTCTGCAGCTTATGTCTGCTCGATCGTTCCATCCGGCGGGCCCGAGTAATACTATTAGATTCTTAGGTTATGGTGTGTCAGTAGTGTTCATATTGTAATAACATCTCTTTGGTGATGCTCTAGCCTGGAGAGCACAGCACAACTGGAATAATACCAATACAAATAAAGTGTGGGGTCAAGTGCAGTGTTTACTGGAGGAAGCTGGGACTTTTTGAGCACAAGGCGGGCAGAGGTGACGCGAGTGGATTTGAGGGAAGTGGAAGGGAAAGCTGGGACTTTTTGAGCACAAGGCGGGCAGAGGTGACGCGAGTGGATTTGAGGGAAGTGGAAGGGAAAGTAGACTTGCATTACTCCAGTGAGGCCTGAGTAGAAAGGAGACATTCAAATTTTTTTTTTTTTAAACTCCCGTCAGGTGCACGGCCTTGAATGGTCTGTGCATGGTAAGTCTTGTCTCTAGACTGAAACATTTTCAGGGGTGACTATGATGTCTGAGGCTAACAGGGAATACCTAGGCATTTTGAGGCCTCGTGCATTTGTGTTCTTTGACAAACTGGATAAGGTCTGTATTCTTACTTAGCTCGCTGCATGTGAACGACTGCCTCTAGATACACACACACACACCTTCATCTTTTCTGCAAGCTCCACACATCCTGGCACGAATGTATTTTGTGGGGATCCGTTAATGTACGTGACTCTCTCCAGTATGCTGGCAACTGCGAAGAGCGTAGAGGGTGAGATCTCTGGATCGTCCTGCTTGATGCTGTTCAGCAGATTTTCCACGGTGTCGTTAAGGCCAGGACGCACATCGCAGAAGCGCTCTGTGTTAGCTGTCCACAGCACGATCACCTTGTCATGAAAGGAATAAAAACAATACAGAACACAGCCCACAGCTGAAAGGATAAACGACAGAGAGTAACAGCTGACAAAAAAAAAAAAACCACCAAAAACCCCCCAAAAAATCTGCAGAAGAGAAAGGCAGACAGTGTCCGAGAGAAAAAAACCCAATGCTTTGCAAGGAGTTACAGAAATGCAAAATGCACACTATACCACACAACATACATGTAACACTGGTTGTTTATTAGTCAGGGGAGATAACCACAGTGCATTACCTCTTGATGTGCAGATCTCCCTGAGAAAAATGACAAAAACAGAAGCCCTCCAATGGTAGACTGTAGATGCAGTCCATTTTAAAAACTCTATCCCACTATTATTTGGGACATTTGTCAAATTACAAAACAGTAACAGCCATGTTCCTGATTACGCGCAGCCTGTGTATATTTGCACGCACAAAACTCTTAAATTGACGCACAAATTCGACAACAGGGCATCATGGGGGACACACGGTTTTCGTCTCGCCTTGACAAAGAGTATGTTTCCAACACTCTCCCGGAAACTTAATGAACAAAAAGCGATCTGTAACTAGCAACGGACACTTGCAGCGTCGCATTTCTGCTGAGCATTACAGACAGAATCTGACTGGCTTAAGCACTCCTGGGACACTTTTTGTCTTATCACATTTGGTAAGTGTGCGGGTTCCTCACCTTACGGATTTGCTGTGGCTGACACACCACAATTCGCATACATCACTGCTACTTCAATACTTTTGTAAACAACAACAGCAAATGGTTTTGATGCTCAGACTTTTTACACCAAAAGACAATGGACCCTCCAAATTCACAAAAGGACCCACAAAAGTATGGAGAGAGTGTCCCAAGGACGCTTGTACTTTTAAACCACTGGGAACACTGGTAACAGCTGTGTTTTGGAAAAAAAAAAAAAACCCCAAAACTGCCTGTAATTGAACTCTTCTCAAATCCACAAAGTTTCAGCCAACAATGGCTATGCCGCATGCATATTTAGTATTGCAATGCCTATTTTTACCTTGTCAACACCACTTGACTTTTTAAAATCATTAATGTCCTGGCGGATTTTATTCAGCAGCTCTTGCTTGGAACCAGTTAGCACATTGTCCGCTCGCTGCTCTTGATTGGCTGCGACAAAGTCTGGGAAGAACACAGAGGGGCGGGGTCTGAGTTTCTCCATGTGGGGGCGGAGCATCTGCTGCAGGCTGTAGTCCAGCACTTTAGCACGCGCCATGGCATCTGCTAGGTTCATCCCAGAGATGTCCCAACCTGTGTGACAAATCAGATTGTCAGTTGGATAAGCTAAATAACCTTTTTTTGTTTTTGTTTAAAAAGCAAATGAAAACAAACTGAAGAATGTACAGTATTTCCACCAACAGCAGACCAAAATACGCCACTACAATTAACAGATTCACGCTGCAGTCCTCGATGTACACATCGGTGTAGCGCACCTTCTCACTGTTTACATGGACGGAGTGCATTTTGTTGGAGATTGAGATTCACCCTAAAGGCTGTTCTTAACCGGGCGAACTTTCGGTTCGCGAACTAGGTTCGAAGAGTACGGCGAACTAGATTCGCGCACGTTGTTTCTTAACCGACAGAACACTTCTTCCCAAACCCTGGTTCGAAAGGTTCGCTGAACTAGGTTTGAGGTCTGCACAGCGTGTCGTGGGAACCCTCGCGATCCTTTGGCCGATCCTGCGCTCTGATTGGTTGTTCTGGGAGAGCTGTTGTGCGCATGTACAAAGTTGAGGAAAATGGCAGACGGCATGGCGGCTATCGACTCACTTCACATTTCCCTCTCTTGAGCTCTTTTCCTCTTTTCTCCTCTTCCTCGGCTTCCAAGAGTTCACTCAAAACGATAACTACCGCAAATGCCTCGTCGTCTCGATCTACGAAGGCGGCCATTTTGGTTGTTTACGATTGTCTCAACTTCCGAGTCCGCCTTGTTCGGGCGATGACGTATGCATATCATTAACGGTCGGTTAAGAAAGAGATCTAGTACGGCCGAACCTCTGGAACTACGTACGTGTGCGCGCTCGCCCTGTTAGTACACAATACACAGTTCGCCGAACAAGTTCGCCGGACTGGTGGTTCACCCGGTTAAGAACAGCCTTTATGCTATATGAGGTTATCAAGAAGGAAATTAATTCAGTAGCTGTAGGCATGCGGAAGTTTACCGTCAAACACAATGTCATTGGCGTGTACCATGGGCAGCATATCCCTCAGTGGCACGAACACCTCTCCATTTGGACCTGTTCCAAGATTCACGGTGGCGCAGTGGGTGATGGAGCCATAGTAGTTGGCCTTCCTCTCCCCATCTTTCGTGTTCCAGGATAGCCCCAGTTTGTTGGCC
Source organism: Batillaria attramentaria (assembly GCA_018292915.2). Classification (NCBI taxonomy): domain Eukaryota; kingdom Metazoa; phylum Mollusca; class Gastropoda; family Batillariidae; genus Batillaria; species Batillaria attramentaria. The sequence continues at coordinate 71,020 of JACVVK020000693.1, read as the reverse complement.
AGGACGGCTGCCGTCACGGTGGTCCCATTGTTTCCGCCCCAACCAACCAGCATCACACCAAGTTTTGGAACCTAAAAAAAAAGAAGAGAATCACTATCATTATACATATACCGGTATATATATATATATACATATATATATATATATAGGGGAAGTAGGGAATATATATATATAGGATATATATATGAAAATCCCTGCCTGCAAAAGACACATGCTGCATTTACAGTCTAACTAAACAAACACTGATAACTGCTTGTGACTTATACAGTGACCACACCTTGTCTAAAATCCTGAACCACCACATACCACCCCAGTACACTTTCTGTGTTTGTCTATCACACAACTGCATCAGTGTTCCTTATTACGCACATATATAGTGTGTCGTTTACGCAGAGAATTTCAGAATGTGAAGCAGAGATTTTGTGTGTCATTGTGACGCACGTTTTTCACGTTGAAAACCGACGGTAAAACAACACGCTTCAGATGGTTGCTGGAATTGGAGACAACAGAGATTTATGTGCCCAAGTGCTGGGTTTTCCGATTCATAAATCGCGTGAGTTAACGCCATTGATGTTTCCGACAATCTTGTAAACAATGGGTCCGGTCAAACCAAGATTTTCGTACTTGGGTCTGACCCTTTGATTTTATAAAATGACCCTCTGAGTAGAGAGGGTTAAAATGACCCTCTGAGTAGAGAGGGTTAAAATGACCCTCTGAGTACAGAGGGTTAAAATGACCCTCAGTTTTGAAAGCTGTAAGGTACACTGCAGCATGACAAGCTCTTCTGCTGTCGAAACTGGCAGAGCTGGTTCTACTGCACAAATCTCTGGTTCCCAAACTTCGACTGTCAATAGATTTTTTTTTTTTTTTTTTTTTTTGGGGGGGGGGTAATTTTCTTTCAACCCCCCTTCTCCCCCCCCCCCCTTTCTTAATCTTATTTGCGCAGACCCCCACCCTGCTACAATAATCAACCAGTTGATTGTGAGCAGGTAGAAGAAGAACCTGAGAGGACATGCATGCAGAACATGGGCTAGCTAGGATCACAGTCTTAAGAGAATAAAGTCTAGGTGCATAAGCTTAGTGTCGGTTTGGGTGGTCACTGCAATTCAGTTGTATTGTTAAGTGATCAGGGGCGTAGGAACCACGGGGGCCCTGGGGGCCCAGGCCCCTGTTCGATTTTTGGAAAGAGGGCCCGAATATCTTTGGGCCCCCGCCCTTGCTTTTGATAAGAGGAGAGGGGGCCCACCAGTGGTGAGGCCCCCCCCCCCCCCAGTTCTGCTGTCGCAAGACACAATCCTTGGCAGTCAACACACACACACACACACACACACACCCTTCTTCACCCCGGCCGTATGGCTCACCCGACTTAGTGGGCCCCCCTTCCTCACAGCATCTTCCTACGCGCCTGAGTGATGATGCCTGCTCTGTTAGTATTTCCAATCCACATAACAAAATTAAGAATGGCTTTGTTTTAGGCACCGAGTTCAATTTGTCTGTCGGAACTAGTCAAGGAGAAATCGAGATGCTGTCGGTGTCAGCCGATTTCTATTCAATTTCAAACAGAACAGTGTACGGCTAGTCAGGTTTCGTGCTAGGTTAGCCATCTTTCTAGTCCCAAGCCCTGCCAAGTCAAAAATGGTTTCCACATGTAAAAGCCGCAAGCTTATCACAATGTTTACACAATAACTGATGCGAACTTACCTTGCGTTGTGTACGGAAGGTGTAGCGGGTAGTCTGTGGAGTAGCGACATAACGACCGCTGTGGTCGATGTCAACTCGTGTCGTCTGGTAGTCGTAGTCGGCTTCGATGTGGACATCGGTATAGCGCACCTTCTCACTGTTTACACGGACGGAGTCCATTTTGTTGGAGATTGAGATTTAAGTGTAAACCGCTCGATGGGACAACCTTTATACACAGTTCTCTTTTTGATCATCGATGTCAACTCTGCCACGTGAAAATGCCGGGCGGGTTTCTGCACGCGGAGAGTCAAAAGGGGAGGTGACTCGCCTTCAGCTTATAGGTCATACCACCCCATCGCCGCCGCAGTGCCGGTTTTGGGTTTTGCAGCGAATCAGAGTCTCCGGGAATGTCGGTATTTTCCCGCTCAGCTACAAGAAGTTTTATTGAACGGACGTAGCTGCGCGTTGTGGGAAATTGTGAAATTATAATCATCACGGATCGAGGGCAAAAATACTGGTAAAACAATTCATTGAAGTGATGCATTTTGTGCGGCGGGAGAAAATCGTGCCACCTTACGCTCGCTCGTTGCCCCGCCCCTCAGCCGGTCCCGTCTTCGTGATACGCGATAAAGGCGATTCGTCACCCCAAGCATTGAGGAGACTGGGGAGCACTCGAGTGACGATATTTTATTTATAGGACGTGATATTTGCCGGCAGGAACTTGATGTACAAAGCGCTCGTGACTCACTGAGTCCAGTCAGTACTAGATTTACTCCGCCGGGTCAGCTGGTCACGGTCGTCACTGAGTACTCACTGAGCCTCAGTTACTGAGTCAATGCCGGGTGGCACCGGCTACCGCCGGCCGGCCTGCCAGTGGTATCACTGTGTGGAAACTTGTCAGATTGTACTATGGGTCCGGCAAAATCAGTCACAAGTTGTATTTCAGTTGAACTAATTACACACCGGTGACGCGGCTATCCCGATTCTGACCGGCTTGCGGCGTTGAGCGCTAGCGTTGCTTGGCCGCACGCGACTTCTCTCAGAAAATTATCTGCGCTGTACTTGTGAAAGCTTGTCTCGATCTGAGGTTGGCCTGTCTTGTCGCAGAAGGTCACTGTTCAACTCGTAAGTGGTTTTTGTGGTGCTACTTGCGCGTACACTCACGTTGGAAGCAATTTAGTCTCGTTTTCTGCAGAAAATTCACTTTCATTCGCGATAATATAAAATTACAGAAAGGAAAGTCACGTTTATGAAAACGTCCCAGTTTTATAATATGTCTTGCGGTCACACCTAGAAAATTAGTGCAATTTGTGGCTTAGATCGCGCGCAGTTCGAGAAAGAAAATTGGTAGTGAATATTTTGTGGCTATGAACCAGCACTCGCCCCGGCTAAGAACCAGCCTGTATCAAACAGACGGTTGGCCGGTTCTTAGCCGAGGATTTCGCACTGCTCTGATATTTGTTTAAATTGCGAAAACACTAAAGCATCCTACGTCACAACAATTGGCATGCAAGTTACAAAGACATCAGTCACGGATACGTGTCTGTTTTGAAACTACTGGAATTAACGTGGTGTTTTTTGTCAGCTTCGTGTTAAACTGCAAAATAGCTCCCGAGTCTCATTGCAGTCAAACAAATATGACTCGTGTCCTTACATGAATAAAATTTTCGATATAAAATCGCTTTGGGTGGGAAGATGAAAGTCTTACTGATATGTGCATATAACAATATGATCAAATTCATTTCAGTTCTTAGCTTTCCTGGCAGCATTCTTGCACATCACCGCATGCGTGTCGCGCTTTTCCAGCCTAAAACAGTCACTGCGATCGACAGCCGGTCGGATTCGCGGCTTAGCCGCGTCACCGGTGTGAATTAGTACCGCACCGCGTGGCCGGCCCGCGGGCTCAGTGCCGACCCGGCGCCGCCGGGACCGGCTATGATACCTGTCTACGTGACAACCGAAAAGAGCTGGCCATGACTGTCGGTAACTGACATTTCGGACGTTGGCGGACCGACTCACACTGACCGGCGACAACTCAACTCGTCAGCCCCCCCCCCCCCCCGGTCGTTATTCAGTAAAAAATCCAGCCGCTCCCCCACCTCAGCGCCGGGTCAGGTTCCGTCCGGAGTCTTAAAACTGACAGACAGAGTGGCTGATCGGGTGACTGTCCGTGCGGTCAGTGACACCGGCCGTCAGTCAGTCACTGCGCGCGCGCACACACACACACACCCCGGCACACACACACACACACCCACCCCGGCACACATACACACACACGGCACACACACACACACACACACACACACACTGACACTGACGCGCACACACACACACACCGGCACACACACACACACACACACACACACACACACACACACTGCGGGAAACTCTTGTCAGTTACACATACATACACATACACTGACTGCAGTGACCGGGGCACACACTGACTGTCACACTCGCCGCCCCTCAGTGACACTGAGTGTCACACACACACACACACGCGCGCGCGCGCGCGCGCCGTCGGAGTCTGTGCAACTGAACAGCTCAGAGTAACACACACACTCACAGCTTCTACACGGGACCACCAAGTGATTTATTTAGAAGAGGCAGGCATGCGGGGACTGTAAAACCGTGGCCGGCCGGGCGTCGATCCTATGACCTACACAGGGAAACGGGAATCTGACGGCAGTGATTACTAGTAAACAAGTGAGGGGCATGCCGTCCTGGCCAAACAGTCCGGATCTCTTGCTCATAACAATAGTACAAGTTCTGAAAATCCCGCTTGCATAGTGGTTACTAAACATAATCACATTTTCCAACACTACACTGAGGCTCTAGGCAGGCTCAAGTCGACCGATTTCCAGCTTTGCAGCCGACAAAAATCATTGTGCGCGCCGGAGCCGGCGGCTCGGCTAGCAGTTGACCTTTATCATTCCGTAACAGGGTTGCATCAAAGACCCTTCTCCAAGGTCTTTGGTTGGAATGCCTTTGACTGACACGACCGCCGGTGTGCTGTCGAGCCGGCTGAACTGAAGGGTGCTCTGTTTGTTTGTTTGTTTGTTTTTCCATTGTCTGTAGAGCTCTCTTTGGTGGTTTTTGGTTGTGTACAACATTATTCAATCAGTATTTCATTGAGAAGTCTATTTCTGTTTTCACTAGTTTGCAATCAGGCTTACGTCAGATGAAGATGACATGTATTCTGCATGGGGTCAGTACTGGAAGGTAGAGTGTCGGCAGCAATATGCGTGTAGCACCACACTGACTGTCTGCATGAGGAAGCCACGAAGTTTGAGACCACTGGTCTACAGCTTACACTAACAAAACTCTGGTCACCGGCCTATGAAGATCACTTTCACTTTATCCCTCGGGCAGACGCCTCAGGCAGAGAGTAGCAGGGAGTATTCGTGATTTTGTATTAATTTTGCACCTGGTACCAGCTGACAGAACCATCAACCAGTGACTTGGCCGGGACCAAGGATCGACTGATAGACGTTATATCAATGTCCTAACCAACGTCAGGTGACTTGGCCGGCGCCAGGGTTCGAACCATCGTCCGCTAATAGTAGGCCGGGCCACTTGGGCCTGCCGGCCCGCCCCGCAGCGCGCAGTTACACTTTCTGCAGACTTTCTTGCCACCAGCGGAGTCCGGGCGAGGCTTGTCTGTTTTGACCGATTTGACCGTCTTAAACTCGAGCAGCATGTGGTTGATGGGCGCCAGTCCGATGCAAGCCCGCAGCACGTTCACGATGCACGAGCGCTGCCGGAACAGCGCGTTGACAACGGGAGTTCCGGCTGGAACCAGCGGTGCCTTGCACAGGAAGGATAGCACAGACAGCACAGTCTGGAAACGGTTGAACGTCGTTTCACCCTCCATCTTGTAGGTGATGCGCTCGCACAGCTCGGCCAGGATGACCAGATCCAGGATGAGGGGGGAGGCCAGCAGGGAATCCTCGCACGTGTTGTGCACCACGATGGTGTTGTGGCCGCCCATCATGATTTCGGACGTGTACTCGTCCATGGCGCGCTTGGAGTCGCCCACGTAAGGCACATACTTGATGACGACCAGGTGGTCGGGTTTCTCGTCCGGCTGGAACAGGATGCTGTTGTTGGCTACCATGTCCTCCACGACACCGGACTTGGAGATCTACACAGAGAGGCAACTCGTCTGAATCCAGTCCGCTGATACTGGTACTGGAAAAGGTACACGTACATCTCATCAGGTCCATTACTGTTGCAAGGGAAATTCGGGATGCAAACCCCTAACTCGTGGAACACACCAGTGATATCGCTTTGCTGTATCATAGTTAAAAATACGACCTCGACCTTTAGCCACCTGACTGCCCCCTCCCCCCCCCCCTTCCACAGGCCCTGTCGCTCGTGGAACCGGGTAGTAATTTGTGAAGCCCCCCCCCCCCCCCCGCCCCACCACCACCCCCGACAAAAAAAAAAGATTGTGTAACTTGTCTGTCACAGCCAAGGATGCATCACCTGTTGTCGACCTGCAGGTCAGTCTGTCTGGATTGAATAGTGTTCAGCTGGACAGTTCAGTTAGGGTAGTAAGGGTATGGTAATTATCTCCATAAATTATCTCCATCCTTTTTTATCCGCTCTCCAACAGCTGAACAAAATTAATACGTTCCATTCGTACACGAGAGGTAATCCGTCGTTACGTATAAAGATTGATTATGGTTCCACAGGCACACGATCGCAAGCTCACAAAAGAAAAGAAACCGAATCAATAAACAGCAGACGGATTGGCAGATCACGTGACTCGTTACCTCCTTTGACTTGAAAGTCTTAGCAGATGAGAGGTTGAGGCCGTCGTTGTTGCCGAGGTGGTTGTAGCTGACGATGGAGGTGGGCTTGATGCCAGCACCGACCAGGAAATCCACCAGCACCGACTTCAGTTTGGTCTGACCAGACTTAAAGTCATCCCCGGCCACAAACACCTGCCCCGTGAAAACATTACAATTTCAGCCGCTACAATTCTCTTCAGATAACACGTACTAAAATATATAGAGCTTACATGATAAGTTTTGAGTGGTTTACCACGAAAGAAACCAAGAGATGTTTCAAGTTTTTTCCGGCGTAGATACCTCGCCCGGAGGCTCGGTAGCTGAGTGGTTTACCACGAAAGAAACCACGAGATGCAGGGCCGGATCAAGGGGTATAGAAGGGGGGGGGGTTCCAAAATTTTTGGGGGGGGTTTGGGGGTCTCCCCCAATGGGGGTGCAGGGGGCATCAGGACAGCTTGAAAGCCTATGTCTAAGCTGTTTATCAAGGTTTGTAGACAAGATTGTAATCTTTTCTTATGAGCTTCATGACAATCCAAACAAGAAAACAGAGTTAGCGGTAGTATAGATCTCTCACATTTTTTAAGAGGATGCATGCAAGAGAAGCTTTTTTACACAAAGAGAAAAAACATGCTTTCCACTGACCTTTCGGGTGTAGCTGACATTGCAAGAGGGCCTATCATTCACTCAGACAGTGAGTCTGAGTGAATGAGTCTGGGATCAAGACACTGTTTGCCGGCATCGGATGGGTGCGCTCCGAGGGCGGAAGGGCGGGGGGGGGTACCACTTTTCTCATCGGATTTGACCATGAATAAATTTGGGTCCCGGCTGACATGGATTAAAAAAAAAAAAAAAAAAACGTCCATCTACAGGTACATGTCATTTGCAGGGGGGGGGGGGGGGTTCCAGAACCTGTGGAACCCCCCCCTGGATCCGGCCATGAGATGTTTCAAGTTTTTGCCGGGTAGCTGAGTGGTTTACCACGAAAGAAACCACGAGATGTTTCAAGTTTTTGCTGGCGTAGCTACCTCGCCGGAGGCTCGGTTAGGACTAAGGTTAAGCATCCGACGAGCATACCCCCTTCTCTTCTGCCAGCTGAAGACAACCAGGCACGAACGTGTTCTGCGGAGCGCCGTTGATGTAGGTGACCCCTTCCAGGATGCTGGCCACGGCGAAGAGAGTTGACGGTGACACCTCGAAGTCGTCGCGCTCAATGGCCTTCAGCAAGTTCTCGGACGTGTCATTTACCCCGGGCACGAGTTGGCTGAACCGCTCCGTGTTGGCTGTCCACAGCACGATCACCTGGGCAGAATAAAAATTGGCCCATTCACGCCTGGGATCCCCAAAAATTAATGGTACGCTGTCTAGGAAAGGCAGGGTGGACATCTGACCCATTAGTGTCCAGCATCCCACAAAAGGGACGCCGTCTAGAGAGAACAGGATGGATATTGACCCATTAGTGTCCAGCATCCCACAAAAGGGACGCCGTCTAGAGAGAACAGGGTGGATATTGACCCATTAGTGTCCAGCATCCCCTGAAAGGGACTCTCTCTAGAGAGAACAGGGTGGATATTGACCCATTAGTGTCCAGGATCCCCAAAGAAGGACGCACTCTAGACAGAACAGGATAGATATTGACCCATTAGTGTCTAGCATCCCCGAAGAGGGACGTTCCCTAGCCAGAACAGGATGGATATTGACCCATTAGTGTCCAGGATCCCCAAAGAGGGACGCTGCCTAGAAACGACAGGATGGATATTGACCCATTAGTGTCCAGGATCCCCGAAGAGGGACGCTCTCGAGAGACTGAGAACAGGATGGATATTGTCTAGCATCCCAAAATGGGACGCTCTGTAGCCTGCACAGGATGAATAATGACCCGTTCATGCATAGCATACCCAAACTGAGACGCTTTCTAGCCTGGACAGAATGAATATTAACCCATTTATGCCAAGCACTCCCAGCAGTGGAGTCTCTGCATGAGAGCATCCGTGTACAAATTGAAAACTGCGCTCATTTTGCTGGTTGAAGAATGCGCAGAAGCGTTTCTTTGTTGTGTAATCAAAATTAAAAATTGTGTTTTTGTGGCGTCCCTAGAACGCCAGCTTTTTGTTGTTACTGCGTTTTAAGTGTGCGTTGTGTGCGTTTCATTCCTTGCAGTTTATGGGGCCCAACCACTCACTGAACGCCGTTTGCTTATACAGGGATGTCACTGGAGCTTGAAACCTATAGGACAAATGTCCTGGAAGGTGGCAGATGAATAGGACATTTGTCCTGAATTGGAATGAAACAATAGGACATTCTGGCGCGCGACAATAAAGCATTGTAAAACAGGAACCACATAAACACAGGCCAGGGTTAAACTCTTTGCCAATCAGAGGGCTTCTTTCAGGGAATACCACATACCACACATCATTCGCTTTGCGTGCGTGCAACTAAACATATTCTCTGCGCAAGCAAGCAAGCTACCCGAGTAGCGCAAGGCGGCAGCCCTCACTCGGAAAAATGCCACTACTTTGTCCGCGATCAACACAAACGCAATCGGACATATGACCTCCTCTTCAAATAAACAATCGGACATCTGTCCTGCTGGACAGTTTTTTCATCGGACATTTGGCCAAGTCTATCGGTCATAGTCCTGTGTCCGGGCACCAGTGACATCCCTGCTTATACCAGCACGATTACTTTTACTACACTTACTTTTGACGCCAGAGTGACAAACGCACTTTAAAGGTCTGCATTTTCAAGAAAAAGCCACAAACAGTGTGTTTTAAAGAGCTATCCGACTGTGCAAAATGCACAGTCAACTCTGTCACAGTTACAGAGTTTTCGGCGTCCCCGAAACCCCTATAAAAGCCAAGGGCAGCCTGATTTCACAGCTCAGTTTGCGTTGTGACATTGAGCGAGAAAGATCGTGCAGCACTTAACCCCCCGCTAGATACTGTAGCGATGTGTCTCGCTCACTGACAAAAAGCACAATGAAGTCACGGCAAACTCGTGCTCTGGTTTTACAAGGGTCTCCGAAGCGCTGAAAACTCTGCAACTGTGACAGAGTTGCTTGGATTATGCACAGTCGCAGGAGTTGCAGTTTAAAACAAAACACACCAAAAAACAACAAAAACAAACAAACAAACAAACAAACAAACAAACAAAACACACACACACACACACACACACACACACACACACACACACACACACACACACAATGTCTGCGGGTTTTTGCTGAGATTGCAGACCTTTAACCCCAGCTCTACACAGATTTTACCTTCTCCACGCCGCTATTCTTGAAGTCCCGGATGTCGGCCCGTATTTGTTCTACGATATCCTTCTTGGTGCCCTTCATCACGTTGTCGGCACGTGACTCCTGATTGGCGGCGATGAAGTCGGGGGAGTAGTAGGAGGGGCGGGGTTTCAGTTTCTCCATGTGGGGCCAGAGCATCTTCTGCAGGCCGTAGTCCAGGACTTTGGCGCGCGCCATGGCGTCCGCTAGGTTCATCCCGGAGATGTCCCATCCTGCGACAGAGATAGGAAACGGGATCTTGCAGCTACTTACATCCTTGTCTGCACCGATGATGATAATATAATGAGCTCATTAATATAGGCGCTTTATCCCAAATGTTTGGCTCAAAGCGCCGCGAGCTAAACCCAACACGCACGCTCACGTGAACCACACGCATTCTCTCGCACACTGGACATGAAGACATTACAATCACGTGGTGCGGGGGGTCAGCTCAGCAAATTAAGTTTCGGGATGTTTAGGATTGCATTTATTTTTTAATATTGTGGGCTGAACATTTCCAAAGCAGAGGGGGAGGAAGCCGGAGTACCCGAAGAGAACCCCCGACGGTCGGCCCGAATGAACGGCGCCACATACGAGAAACGAAAATTCTTCGCCCCGATTGGGACTCGAACCTGACCTCTCGCATTGGTGACTGACAAAGTCTTAACCACTAGACCACCGACCAATCATGTTTTGAATTTCAAATAAGTGAGCACTCAGACGACCGGCGAACTCCAAAACATAACTTGACAGAAGGTACCCAAAGATGGAAAAGTATATTTTTGAAGTAGGAGATAGTACTCCAGAGTTGTATTGTCATTTTTCGAAGTTCGGGATTTTGCACTTCCTAGAATGTTAAAGCTTCAGTTACTCAGATCTGTAGCCTAACCAAACATGCCTAAACCAGTTTTCACCGGTGATGTGGTCAAGTCATTTTAACGAGCAGTTCAAGCTGACCCGCTGTACCCTATTACCGCAAGTGTCTTTGCTTTCTGTCGCTCTCTACGTATGTTTTTATTGCAAATTTCGCACGGGTCGCGGATATGTGTGACAGTGTGGAATAAGGATTCAGGAATATGTGGGAAGACTGCTAAGTTTCCGCATGTCAGTGGTGTGAGAGCGGTGCGGCACTGTTGTGTGTGTCTTGACAGGTTAGTGTCCACTAATATCTGACGGACAGATACCAGGGCCGCGTTTCTTACGCAAATGCGCTCGCGGGCGCTTGTGGAGGTCGCATTGCCTCGTTGGGAAACGGCCAATTAGAACCAAGGCGCTTTCAAAATGGCGGCGGAATCACGAACAAGGTTGTTGGCAAGGCTGAAAAGGAAGAAGAAAACTCTAGTGCTCGCAGCTATCAGTCATCTTTTGAGCGCAGAAGACGACGTTTTTGAGGAGGAGCAATAATTACTGGCTTGGAGCATGATATACCGCTAGTATGCATGTTCTGCTCGATGCAAAACAGAGACGTAAGGCACCATTACGTACTCACTTTGACCAATCCTTCCCCACAAACACGCACAACATATCCCTGAATGACTGGCGACCACGGCCCGGTGCAATTAGCTCAAATTATTTTCGTATACTATTCTGCACAATTACAAGTTGGGACAGAAGGTCTCCATCCACCCGCAAAATCATTTTAAGCCATTTCTTAGTTCCACTTCAACGAGGCCTTCGGTGGGCGCCGCCATCAGTCTTTGTTTACATAGAAACTGACCACGTGACCTTTTGTTCGCGGCGAACTTGCTTCAGACTGCGCACGCGAGCGCTTTTTCTGCACGCCGCGGGCAAGGTGCATGCAAACGGTTTCATAGGAAAGCGCCCCGGAACGTTTCGAAACGCCCGCCTTAACTCTTATAGGAAATCGTGTGTCAGAAATTGCGCTCCGTCGTCAAAGAGTTAAGAAACGCGGCCCTGGTGAATCACTGATGCAAAAAAATCCACGCACACTGCCCTCACCTGTGGTGTCCGGCAAGGTTTAGTTGTAGGCCCCTTTCTCTACACCGTGTTTGAAATTATTTTGACAAGCACGCTGCTGAGGAGACCTACATTCTATGAACCTCTAGAACTCTCGGTTAGTTAGTTAGTTAGTTAGTTAGTTAGTTAGTTAGTTAGTTAGTTAGGTTTTTACGCCGCGCAAGCTACAAAGACTATTGCGCGGCTAAGCGAGGTCCCTTTCTGCCAGGTCATTAAAAATACAGGGGCATACAATAAAACATGATGTAAATATATATATATATAAACAAATCTACTGGGTTTAAACGAGAAGTTTCTTTCAAGACTCAAAACTTGAACGGACGGAGATCAACGAAAGAACCTCTCGGAGGACAATAACTAGCTACACAATGTCACACACAAGCGTGAAGCGCGACGAGTTTTGCTTTTAATTTTGTCATAGCGTTACGTACGCCTTTGCCGTACCATCAAAAACGATGTCGTTCGCGTGTACCATGGGCAGGAGAGATCTAAGGGGCACGAACACTTCCGATTTGCCGTCTTTGTCCACTCCCAGACGCACGGTGGCGCAGTGGGTGATGGAACCATAGTAGTTGGCCTTGACGACCCTGTCTTTGGTGTTCCAGGAGAGCCCCAGTTTGTTGGCCAGGACGGCCGCCGTCACTGTGGTCCCGTTGTTTCCGCCCCAACCCACCAGCATCACGCCAAGCTTGGGGACCTTCAAAACGGGAATACCGTTAGAGAGTACACCAGCATACCGTCTACACATATGTCTGTCTGTCTGGGGAGCCGGGGTGGCCGAATGGTAGAGCGTTGGACTTTCAATGCTCGGGTCGTGAGTTCGAATCCCGGCTGGGGGCCAAATATTTGTGCTGGCCTTTTTCTCGTTGCCCCGTCTTTGATATCACCCTTATGCGGTGGAAAAGGAAACACCCACCCCACCCACCCTGTCTGTCTGTCTGCCTGCCTGTCTGTCTCGGTGTCTGTCCGTCCGTCCGTCTGTCTGTCTGTCTGTCTGTCTAGTCTGTCTTAAAACCTGCCTTGGGGTTCTCACATCGCGGTCAAAATACGATGGCTGTGCTCGGGGGGTGGGGGGGGGGGGGGGGGGGCGGCGTAATAATGGCGGGGAAAAAAAAATCTCGGAAATCAGAGTCAGTTTAACGTCCTCGTCCACCACGTATCGCATATCGCCAAACAGGGAGACCAAATAACACTTACTACACATAACAGCCCTGGCTGTTACAACTCAGGGGTACCCCGGAAACAATCTGCCGGGGGGGGGGGGGGGGGAATCTCGGAAAATCGGTGTTAACGCTCTGTCCCACGGCGAATCGCCAGACAGGGAGACCAGAAAGCTCTAGTTACTGGGCGGACCGATCACATCATCAGCCTCATCCCTGTTCCGAGTCCGTCGCGTCTCAAACCCCCCTGCGACGACGGCCAAGGGAGGGGGGGGGGGGGAATCCCGCTTGCCGCGGGCGGCTAGGACTCGAACCCGAGTCTCCCGGTCCACTGATGGTCCGAAGTGCTAACCACTACACTACGGGGGGCCAGTGCATTGGTATATTATTATATTGTCCCAGTCAGGGGAATTCGGGGTGCCGACGCGAGAAACCAAGGATCCAACCGATCAACCAAACCCACAAACAAACCAGTCTACCTTGATCTGAGTGCGGAAGGTATAATTTGTTGACTTTGGCGTGGTAGTGTAGACGTTGTCCTGCTTTTCAACGGTCGTCGTGTTGTAGACGTACTCTGCCTCGATGTAGTCGTCGGTGTATCTGACGTTCGGGCTGTTCGTTTTGACGGTCGGTGCGCTAATACACGTACCGGATTTTGAACAGGACGCACAGGCATCACACTTAGACGCAGAGCCGGTCATTGGCAGGAATGGCATTGCTGACCGGGCGAGCTTCCTTCAGCGGGGCCGGCGACACAAAAAAGAAACCGGAGCGAGTTTGCTTGGTCTATGATGCTGGTGGGTTGGTGCGATTGATGCTATATCGGGTGTTATGTAGGACCCGGTTATAGCATGCTAGCAGTGTGGTCTGGGATCGGGCTGTCTAGGCCACAGCCGGATGGAACCGGAAAGAACCGCGTTTCTCTGGCTGTGCTCTAAAGTTACGTCTTTTTCTTTCGTCAGCGCCGTCTGTGAGACACTGATGACGTGCAAAATGACTTTGTTTTACAAAATTTGTTTTCAAGTTACCCCGATGACGCACGGCAGTAGGCCTAGATTCCTGACACTAGCAATGACGGCACTAGCAATTCTAGATACTAGTCCAGGCGACCCTGTCGACTCGTAAATTACATTAGATAAGGATTTTCAGCCAGTGATACGGCGACTGACCTGAGCTAGCCACAGTCCATCTCTGTCCCAGCATCGGCTTCACTGTCAGTGAAGCCGCCGATGGCCGGGACAGAGATGGCCACAGTCTTTCATGGACTGATCTGATTACTGATCGTAAATCAAGTTCATATCGTGTGCGTGTGTGTGTGTGTGTGTGTGTGTGTGTGTGTCGGTGTGTGTGTGTCGGTGTGTGTGTGTGCGCGCGCGTGTGTGTACCGGGGTGTGTGTGTGTGTGTGTGTGTGTGTGCCGGCCGGTGTGTTCACCGATACTGACTCCATCGGCGCTCAGCCGGAGGCAACGGAATAATCAGCCGGTTTAGCTACAACTGTACGTTCCGGACAGGCTGAGCGGCCAGTGGACGAACGATCGACTGACTTGCACCGACCGCCGCAGCCCGCGTTTGGGACAACAAAGTGATACCTGCCGGAATTGACACTCTCAAGTCTCAACGGTTTTCAGGCTACACACTATTGACCGTGATGCGGACTGGATTTCAGTCAAACTTGAAGCGGAAAATGCTATAAATCATATCAGTTCAAGTTCCCATCAAGAGGCCGCTGTGACACGGATCAGTAACGCTGCGCCAGGGCGGCACTGATGATGATGTTAATGATCAGTGATGTCAGATGATGATGAAGATGATGAGTGATGACGACGACTCAGTGACGGCCCGACGGCTGACTGCGCCGGGTGATGATAATTATAAAGAACACTGACTTGGTATAGTGCCGGCACGGCTCTACCCCGGCCTAACTCAATGAGTGCGCACGGCGCTTAGAGATAGGTTTTAAAAAGAAACTGAGATAGTGAAAACAACAACAAAAACAAAAACAACAACAACAAAACTGAATACTGATGCAGCCGCTGACCAGTGGGGGCAGTGACTGACTGACCGTCAGTGATGCACTGAAAACTGAGATGAGTCAGTCTCAGTTCAGCGGGCGCCGGCTTCCGAAACTGAACCGCGCACCCTACCTTTTCTTACTGGTGTCAGTCAAAGGAAGCCGCACTGGCGAAGAGAACAAGCACTAGCAGATCGCAACTGACTCGTTGCGCGCTGACCCCGGCTGAGTATGTAGCTCATCAGAATCGGAATCATCACCCATTTTTCATACAAAAACCGCGGAAATATCACGTTTCTTTCAGAAAATGAGTTATTGGTTTTCACATATGCGGCCGGCAAAACTACGCGTTTTATGATGTTGGGCGGCCATTTTGGGCGGCCAGCCTCTTTCAAAATGTTTACAGTATTTCCAGTTTGGCACTCAGTCATCAGAATCGGATTCTGCATCCTTTTATCTCATATACACCACTTTAAAAACTCGTTTCTGTCAAAGAATAAATTCTTGATTTTCCGAAGGAGTCATTTTTTGCGGACAAGCAACGCGTTTACAGTTTTTGGCGTCCGGGCCGGCCGGCCGGCGTTTCGATTTTCAGCCTCTATTTCAAAATGCTAAACCGGCTTTACTGTCTGGCACTCGTCGGATTCGGAATTAGCATCCTTTTTTTCATGTGAAAACCTTTTAAAAACTTCGTTTCTCTTGAATAATAAGTTGTACAATTTTCATTATGCGGCACTGAAAACTGACAACTGACTATGATGCGTTTTAAGGTTTGGGCGGCCATTTTGAATTTTAGCATCTCCTTCGAAATGCGTAACACTGATTTACATTCTGGCACTCGTCGGATTCGGAATCAGCACCATTTTCTCATAAAAATTATGGAAACTTCTCAAAATCTCTGTTTTTTGGCGGGCTGGCACACGGGCATCCTACTAGACGGACTGTCAGTGACTGACTCATATGCTTTAGAATTCACCACAAAAAAAATATTCACAAAAATTTAACAGCGAAAGACTCATGTGCAGTGTAAATTTAATCAAAATCCAGTATTCCACTTTTTGCCAATGTTAGCAACGACCATCAACGCCCCTCCCCCCCCCCCCCTTCCCCTTATGTCGTCTGCTAGCTCTTGTGCCAGCCACGCATGAACTGAATACATGTAGTCCACATGCCAGGCTCATTTTTTCACTTTATACCATTACCGTGACCTGGCATTACAAAGCCAACAAACAGCCCCAGATTGCCATTTTCTACTCTGAACAGATAAATTAGTTAATAAATTAATTAAAAGGGGGCGAAAATTATGTAACGTCTCCCTCTTCACGGCTCCGCCGAAAGGGGACTGCATTCTGGAGTAGAAGAGAGTGAGATTGATACTGATGTCCCTTTGTCCACCAGGGGGCACTTACAAACATCCTGGCGGCATGGCGGCTGTAAGCACGCTACAATTTGACTTGTGAAAAGAAATCTCCTTTGTCGTTTGAATAGGGCAACTTCGTGTCTAATTGTAGTACTAGATATGATCTGACTGTAATTGGTAATCGAATTATTCTCACGGGAAGTTTTAATTTCATGTTGCTGTATGTGTTTTGCGCCCTCGAAGTGGTGGAACGTGCGAGAACGTTTCATGCACACACATGTTGCCTAGGACGCTTTCATTCCGATCACTTAGTTTGGTCGTCCTTGTGTGGATTTGCTGAATTTCCAGCAGAGTAAAGCTGATTTTGACTGTAATTTTTACTGTTACAAGGAATTCACGAAAGAGTGTTCTTGGAATGATGTCAGAATTACTTGCTAAAACTTCTTTCCCTTTGTCATTCAGTCGACAGCAGAAAAGGTCCAAGAGGTCCGTGAAGTGACCCGCATTGAACGGATCGGTGAGTGTCTCGTCCGGATTAAAAAAAAAAAAAAAGTTGTTTAATCATTACACTACGCCTTGCCTTTTATCAGCTGTATCATCTGAAGTATATGTATATTTATGAATAGATAAAATTCTGACTTGTTGAGTGCTTCTAGGTGTTTTGTACGTGTTTAGCAAGAATAGGTGTAGATGTGTGGCAAGCACTATATAGATCATAGCACCCACTCCTGTGAATTGGAATATTAGTGAAAATCTCAGTATGATGGTAAATGCTTTTTAACACATTGCGATTTATGGGGAAAGAAAAAAACAACAACAAAAACAAAAAAAAACTTGTAAGCCAGTGGCGTGTGCTATTAACTTGACAATGTGTGTTGAGTAATAAGAGCCATCATCTTGCTGTTTGTGTCTGTGTGTTTACACATACATGTATGTATAACAGATCTTTAATGTTATTGTGTCATATGCACAGTCATGGCTGTTACTCAGATCCATACACACGTGTGTGATGATGGTGCTAATGAAGACTTAAACCTCGCACATGGCTCCACCCTAACTGAAAAAGTAATATACGCTCATGCAGCGATCGTCAAATGTGTCAGGACCATGGTAGCCATTCGGGCTACCGCCCTGAACAAAACTGGTAGCCCGAACAAAATTCTGGAAGCCGGAGTGGCTGCTAGGTTCTGATTCATCTCAGAATTCCTGCTCGCCATTCGGGCTACCACTACCGGAGCTTTCACTCGCCCAACGGTAAATTTGGTAGCGAAGGCGAGCGCATTTGATGATCGCTGCTCATGACACGTTTAAAGTTTTGAAAGAATAATAAGAGAGGTCAGGGGCTGCTGATGCTGAATCATGCACTGATGTGCGCGCTAAATAGATGGGATTGGTAGTTTACACACAGACACGTGCTTGGATACATGATTGTGTATTTGTTGACCTTGTTGATTTATTACCTCAGGGGCGCATTCCCACATCCGTGGTCTGGGTCTTGACGATGCATTGGAGGCGAGGCAGACGTCTCAGGGAATGGTGGGGCAGCTGGAGGCGCGAAGGGCTGCCGGCGTAATTCTTGAAATGATCAAAGTATGTTTACTGTCATTGGATTGCATCATTTGCTATGAGCATAATGATCAGTGTAGATCTTGCAGATAAGACTAGGTATTGACTCTGTGTGAGTTTGATAGGAAATCTAGGTGAGGATTAATGATTAGCAGGTTGTATTTGACTCTCCTCATTGTGTGTTTGCAACATGTGTGGGTGTGTGTGTTTTAACTGATTCTCTGAGAGCGAGTAAGAAATAAGCAATGGTTTCATGTACAGTCTCAGTTTAAGTGTTCCATTTCAGGAAGGCAAGATTGCTGGCAGGGCCGTTCTCATAGCTGGGCAACCTGGTACAGGCAAAACTGCAATAGCAATGGGTATGTTTTTTTTTTTGGTTTATTTTCTTTCTTTTCATAATTATTTAATTTTTTTAATGCATTCAAACCAGATACAAAGGTGAAAGTCTACCTTGTGTGATTCGGAAACCATATTCATGATATTGTGGTGTGTGTGTAATATTTCATTCCACAAAATCATGTTACTAAAAGAAAACCACTGGCTGTCCGATCTCGTCCATCAGCCAGTCAAAAGTGTCAACGACCAGAGTGCATTCACCACTTTGCAGTTCTCATCCATGTGATCTTCACGCCGATGGAGCATTTTTTTTTTTATTTTTTTCAGATCAGAAAATTAATCAACAGAAAGGAAAATAATGCAGATGGTTTCTGAGGGGCAAACACAGTGTGTCAGCTAGAAAAATATGTGTACGATGATAATTCAGCTTGGGCGTACATGTAGTGGATTTTCCCAAAGTCTGTTGCATCCATGCGATCTTTGCGTTACCACACACTCTAGGCTGAACCTCTATTATGAAGGACCCAATCGAAAATCAGAACATACATTTATCACCTCATTACTATTTTAAAACTGAGAAGAATCCAGAATTAACGAGTACCTGCCTGCCGAATGTAGGTGCGTTATATAAATCCTTCTAATCATAAACAACCCCTAACAATAGTAACATTTAATAAAGCGATTTGCACGAGATTTCCAGGAGACTCAGACCTAAACGCGTACCGCCTCCCATGGCAAAATTAGCTACAGTCAAAACAAGGTCACCACGTCTAGAATTTTCGTGAAAAACAATAGAAACTCCTGGAAGTGGAACACGGAGAACAGATCTACATTATTAAAACACGATATGAACTCAATGTGAGGCAAACTCTCTATCTCACTCAACCTTCTTTAAAAAAACACACCAAAAAACACAGCTAGTATCTGTCAACACAGGACAAAACAGACAGCCACACTCGTAACACCAAACAACATTTAAATATGATTTTCCTTATTTGTCAGGTATGGCTCAGGCCCTTGGGTCCGACACTCCCTTCACCAGCATTGCAGGCAGTGAGATTTTCTCTCTGGAGATGGGCAAGACTGAGGCTCTGACACAGGCATTCCGCAAGTCCATTGGAGTCCGCATCAAGTGAGGGCCCACTTACTTTTATTGTGACTGTCTAGTATTGCATGAATGGAGAATGTCGTAGTTTTGATAGAAGTCTTTGTGTGGTTGCTCATTGTGGATATATGTACAGTCAATATCTTGACCCTAATTTAGTAATTACAGGAAAATTGGAACTCTGTGATAATTTCCTGTCAGTACTGTTTTGGTGACTGTGCAGAGAGGAGACGGAGATCATTGAGGGAGAGGTTGTGGAGATTCAGATTGATCGTCCAGCCACAGGAACTGTAAGTCTGACTGTGCAAGAGATTTGTTGTTGTTGTTGTCATTATTTTTGTGTACATTTATAGCATCATTTTCATTGTTTCAGTATTTACTCTCGTGCATATGCGGATGTTGCGTCTGAATAGGCACATTTGGGGAAAAAAAAACAAATTGGTTGGGATGAGCTGTGGTGTTAGAAGGGTGGGTGGATTACATGACTGTCAAAGATGATCATGATGTTTTGTTGTTACTCTATGTTAGACACTTAGAAATAAGGTTGTGTGTGTACATTTTGCACGCCAATGATTTGTTTTTCTCCCCCATACATCTGCAGGGAGCAAAAGTTGGCAAGCTCACGCTGAAGACAACAGAGATGGAGACAATATATGACCTCGGACAGAAAATGATCGAGTCACTCACGAAAGAAAAAGTGCAGGCAGGGTAAGTTGTGTGTTTCATTGCTGGAGTCAGCTTTTTTGTTTGTTTGTTTGTTTCTTGATTTTTGTTTTGTTTGTTTTTTGTCATTTTTTGTCAAATGGTTAGAGCTTTAACTGTTGTCTTTTAAATCGTCTGAAAGTATTTGCGAAATTTCGTGTGCTGTCTTCACAGTCGTCACATATTACAGCCTCTTTTTGTATTGGAATTTCCCTGCTTGTTTCTTTTCATGCAGAGACATTGTGACGATTGACAAGGCGACGGGCAAAATCACCAAGCTGGGGCGGTCGTTCACACGGGCACGTGACTATGATGCCATGGGGCCTCAGGTATGAGGAAGCAGTGAGAGAAAGCAAACCTAAATAGTAAATTGGATTTCCCCCAATAAAACTCGCTCGCGTGCATATTCCTCTTTGTACTAGCAGTTACAGAAAAGAATCATCCCTATAGCACCATAAAAGGGATTGTAAAAGGGGATAAGAACTGATTTACAGTCAAGAGTAGCCTTGTGTGTGCCTAGCAGCATGAAGGCCTTGACTGACTGACTGGCAACAGCGGGATGTAGCTGCTTGTGCTGAAGGAGTATAACTTGGAAGTTCAATGTCCAGGAAAAAGCATTTCCTTAATGGGAGGTTTGCAGGGCAGCAAAAACTTGGAACCATCTCTGAACCGCTGTACACTGGCCAAACGCAGCTTGTCATACTTCAGTACACCTTGACGTTTCCCTGTTGCAGACCAAGTTTGTTCAGTGTCCTGAAGGGGAGCTACAGAAGAGGAAGGAGGTGGTGCACACAGTAACGTTGCACGAGATCGACGTCATCAACTCGCGTACACAAGGGTTCCTGGCGTTGTTTTCCGGCGACACTGGAGAGATCAAATCCGAAGTCCGTGAGCAGATCAATTCCAAAGTGGCCGAATGGCGGGAGGAAGGCAAGGCAGAAATTGTGCCGGGGGTAAGTGAACTGTTTGGGGGACTTGCATTACTTTTTAAAAGTTGAAACTACAATGTAATGGGGTGCTCCTAAATGTAAAAGTAGGATGTTCAGCTGGGAAGAAAAGTGTTCCTGAGCTGCAAATGAGCTGTGTGTTGCTTCCATTTCCAGCATGTTGGTGTATCTTCCCGCTGTGTAGGCCTGTTTGTAGGCAAATATGTTTTTTGTTGGTGGAGGTGGGTTTTTTTGGGGAAAGGGGGGGGGGGGGGGGGGGCATACACTTCCAGTTTCCCCTCCCACACAACAGTTGCATCTTGAGAGAATAATTTAGTTATTTTGACAGTAGAGACTTGATGTTGCGGTAAGGCAAATGCTCTGCTATATGGAGACATTTTCGCTAAGCTGCAATTCTGTTTTTGTTTTTCAGGTGTTGTTTATTGATGAGGTTCACATGCTGGACATTGAGTGTTTCTCCTTCCTGAACCGTGCACTGGAGACGGACATGGCGCCCATCCTGATCATGGCAACAAACAGGGGTATCACAAGGTGAGAAGCATCTTCATGCATTTTCAGGGAAAACTGGGATTTTCGTTTACATTGGTGAGGAAACACGCGATCAGGTATTACTAGTCACTTCATGCTTGCTACACTCACAAAACGCTTTAGTCAGGTACTAGTTGAGGTAATTATAAATCTCAGCAATACTCCCGATTAACAAGTTTAGTGAATGAGCCATATAATTATGCGTTTGTGCTCTTTGTTCATAACAGAAAAAAAAAAAAAAATTTCTGTCTGACAGGATTCGTGGCACACAATACCTGAGTCCCCATGGTGTTCCTATTGACCTGTTGGACCGTCTGCTAATCGTCTCCACGAAACCATACGAGGAGAAGGAAATCAAACAGATCCTCAAAATCAGGTTTGTGTGCTATGGTTTGCTTTGGAGTGACATTCCAAAATGATTTGAGTGAAAATCTGTGCTGTACATTTTGGTGTAGCAGCAATATGTATTTTTGTGCGTGCATATCAGATGATTAGAGACAGACCAGACTAGGCCGATACCTTTTGTTTCCAAAGTGGAGCTGATCCTTGGTTGATCATACAGAGCCATACGGCATACCTACCTGCCAGTGTTCCTTACAGCTTTCAAATCTGAGGGTCACTTTGACCATCTCTGTCAATTTCAGAGGGTCATTTTGTAAAATCAGTGAAGTACAGCCTCAAAATATTTGCGTCAGATTCTGAAATATGTGCGCAAAAGACGCATATATGTGCGTTATGAAGAACACTACCTGTGCTGTATAATTTTTACTTGGTCTTTGAAGAAATGCACTGTGAGATGCATCATGAGCCAAAAGTGATGCCCAAAAGTTGTGTTTACTTTAATCCCTTTTTTAACCAGTGAAATGTTAACTTGCGTGTTGTATATGCTGCTCTTTGTAAGTGTGGCATTTTCATGCCACGGGTACCGGTATTTTGTTAAACATGTAAAGAGGAAGATGTTGAAATGAGTGATGATGCCCTGGGTATTTTGTGTTACAGATGTGAAGAGGAAGATGTTGAAATGAGTGATGATGCCCTGAGTATTTTGTGTTACAGATGTGAGGAGGAAGATGTTGAAATGAGTGATGATGCATTGACTGTGCTCACTCGGATTGGCATGGAGACGTCGTTACGGTACTCCATACAATTGATCACTGCGGCCAACCTTGTCTGTCGCAAACGCAAGGTAAGTTTGTTTTTCATTCTACTTTGTTTTGGACTATTTCAAATTGGGCATCGGGATAGCTGAATGGTAGAGCGTTGGACTCTCAGTGCTCAGGTCGTGAGTTCGAATCCCGGCTGGGGCCAAATATTTGTGCTGGCCTTTTTCTTGGTGCCCCGTCTTTGATATCACCCTTACGTGTTGGAAAAGGACGTTAAATTCCTAAACACCCACCCACCCCATTATTGATTTGTTTTTGTAGGAGCTTATTTTATAGAGAACTATTTTCTTGACTGTCTAAATAGTCATGATAGGTACAAGCAGACGGAATTGAACTTGGCCAACAGTATTCTGATGTGCTCCAGTCAAGTAATTCCATGTATATTGCAGTTGCTTGGATCATTTACTGATTCAGAAGTGACATTTTTGTGTTCAGGGAACTGAGGTCGATGTTGACGACATCAAGCGCGTGTACTCGCTTTTCCTGGACGAATCTCGATCCACTCAGTTCCTGAAGGAGTACCAACAGGAGTTTATGTTCAACGAAGTTGGTGAGTCCATTGATATGCTCAATGAGTGTTTTTATTAATATTGGAAACGGAATTGATCATTTTGTTGTAGATTATCACGCAAAACAACATGACAGTCTGTGGAGATTTTGACAAGCGTGTTGCTTGTTGTTGATCGTTTTTGTTAGTCTGGCTTTGTGCTTACCATATCAGTTTTTCCCTATTTCCTGGTGAGATTGTTGATTTTGGGACACTGCACAGGCTGTAAAAATCTTGCTCTGTTTGGAGGATTTCCTCCATGGGCAAAAACATGTCCACCAGTAAAAGTGTTTCCCTCTCAGAAGCACTTAAAACCATGCCCAAAATGCACAGATTTTAGTCTAATTTAAGAACATTTGCCACAGATTCCATGGTGCTGTGTCAGACTGTGTGACAGATGAAGGCTAAATCAATAAAAAATTAATGCTTTGCTGCAGCTGATTGGTCTGGTCTGTGACAGGCTTTGTGATTGGTGGATATCTAGGTTGAATGCTATACAACAGCTGATTGGTCTGGTGATACCAAGTCATATATGTTGTGTGTGTGTGTATATATATATATTATTACAGTGAAGTCCGGCTGTAGTGATAGACCCATGTAGTGATAGTCTGGCTGTAGTAATAGAATTTCTTGGTCCCGGTCCCAGTTGTTCATGTTCTTTGTTAACTTAGTCCGGTTGTAGTGATATTTTTCAGGCCGGATATAGTGATAGTCCGCTTGTAGTGATACTATTTTCAAGTCCCGGGGAAGCTAAAGTCCGGCTGTAGTGATAATGTTCGAGAGTAATCTCCCTTTACCAAAATGGCGAGCAAACGCCAGCAACGCAATGTGCTTAGCCCTTGGGACCAAATTTTTTTTATCACTACATCCGGACTATTACTACATCCGGATGTCCGGTTATAGTGATATTTTTGTAGATTTTATCACTACATCCGGACGTCCGGTAATAGTGATATTTTTGTAGGTTTTATCACTACATCCGGCCAATCGCTTGTAGTTGTAGTGATATCTTCAAAGCTGATTAAAGACTAAATTTCATTCCTAAAAAATCTGACGATTTTTCATTTAACCCGTATTTCTAAGTGGCCCTTCTCTCTCTCTCTCTCTCTAACCGGCTGTTGAACTGCTAGGACGGGGGTAGGTTAACACAGGACATTTGCAAGCCTGACAAAGACGACAGAAGAAACGTCACAAAACGAAATCAATAGTGGTTCCAAAATCACCTTATTACTGCCTTGAGGCTAGTTTACCAAATGTGCCGCCGCATGTGGCAATAAAAGCTTTGAAGATATCACTACAACTACAAGCGATTGGCCGGATGTAGTGATAAAACCTACAAAATATCACTATAACCGGACGTCCGGATGTAGTGATAAAACCTACAAAAATATCACTATAACCGGACATCCGGATGTAGTAATAGTCCGGATGTAGTGATAAAAAAATTTGGTCCCGAGGGCTATCACTACATCCGGACTTCACTGTACACAGCAGCCAGAGATTAGGCTCAATGTTCACAGGCAAGAAAGGTAAGCAGGAAGGGGATTTTAAACTGTTCTACATTTTATTACCCGACTTATGTTTGCTCTTTGTGCAACAGGTCAGGAACAAATGGAGACATGCTGAACAATCATTGAAATCGAGTGAATGGATGTGAAGCTGTGAAGGACTTTCCAGGCTGATGTTAACACTGGAGGCATCTGTTGTGATCATGTCTCCGACTGTTGTGTGTTCAGAAATGGTTCTGAAGGTTCATATTTGGTGAAAAATAGACACTGTCCACGTTTCAACTGACAAAATCTCATTTCTAGTGCGTTTTGTCTTACATTGTGCATTCTGGTTTCAATATTGACATTGAGGGAAACTTTGACCTAGCTGATGTTGGGGGAAGCTTCGGTTTACTTCAGGCGAACGCTTAAGCACAGGGGAGTGAGTGAGTGAGTTATTTAGGGCTTAATACCGCGCAATTAAGCACAGGGGAAAAACTAAGACAAAGACATAGAGTTAGAGTTAGACATTTTATCTGGGTTCAAACTTTCCACATGACAAGTGTTCAGTATGTCGGTTTTAATGTTCTTTCACATGTGGTTTGTGAGAGTTGTAAGTATTTTCATTTGCAATACACGATGAACAGCTGTACTGTTGTGTTTTGGACTTGCGGTGTATCTCTTGTGGGTGTGCGAATCTTGTACACAAAAAGCTGTAAAAAGTGTAATGTGGCAGGAATGAGAACCCAAATACGCATAGTTCCTGCAGCACAGTTCAACTTTTATTACAAACTTCTCACACTGTTATTCATAACTGAGACTGAAGACACTTGTGATGCATGAGCTTCGACAGACAGTTGCTATCAGGGTCTGGTGATTCAAATCTTTCACTGTACCTTTCAATGTAAATCTACTAAATGAAGTCAGCCATGTTCCCATGAAAAGTTCATGGATGCTGTCTCATTTGAACACCGAGATCACGTAACAGCAGGAGATGGTGGAAAACAAATAATGCTAATAGTAGATTTAATAACAGAAGAATGGCAGCAGTTACTTCTCATTTCTGTAAACATGAATATCTTACTCTTAGACATATACTTAAACTTACATCATGATTGTTCACAAAAGAGGAGGAAATATGCACCTTACTGGACACAAAGACCTATAGTTGACAAGAAAACAAAGTACAGCAGCAGTCAATGAGTCATACTCAAACATTTTTCCTTAGCACATAAACTTTATATCCCCTGTAAGGCTGAAAAAACAACAACAACAAAAAACCTACAAAGTTAGCACAACACGAATTGCCTGAAAGTTGTCTCAATGATCTACAACTGAAATAAGGTCAACACTTTGAAACAAATGATTTACAATTGAAAGCAGTGTCCTAGCCTGACACAGATGCCACACAGGCCGATACAAAAATCAACTTTATGGGATCACAACACTGAAGCAAATGATAAGCACAGAAATGTGGAGAGAAGACAGCAGACGATAGTGATGTCACATCCAATGAATCCTGGGCTTGCTAACGCGAGAGGGCGTAGCCTTAAGCTCAGTCAAACTCCGTAGAAGTCGCTGATTGCATCAATGAGGTCGGCCTTCCTGGTGGCTGCACAAGGGATGTTGGCTTTCCTGATGGCATCCCTCAACACTGCCACAGTCAGCTTACCCAGCTGGAAATAAAAGACGAGCAATTGTCAAATCATCCTACCAAGTCACGGTAACACTTCATGTGCATGTTTAACACAGCCATTGTCAGCTTACCCAATGAAAGGCAGATCTCAAAATCATCTTTCTACTGCGTCACGGTAATAATGCTGGCTAATGTTAGTATTTTGGGGGAGAAAGCCAAAAGACTGCAACACAACCATGTGCAAAGTTCCACCAATGAGTGCTCATGAGTGTGTTGGCTCATTCATGTATGCATTGCATCCTGTGTTGATTTGTATTAATTTTACCAAGAAAGGAAAGTTAAAATAATGCACAAAATGATGGGAGGGGGAGGAGGCCCTTGGGTTGTTTGAGCACTGAGCTGCTTGCAAAAAAAAAAAAAAGCAGCATGCACTGATTTTTTTTCCACTGGAAAATAAGTCTTCGAAGGCGCAATGTTTGGGGAAGATTAGCGAGCTGCACGTGATTCACGTAAATTATGGTAGGTGCTTGTTAGTGACCAGCGGGAACCCCACATCAAATTACGGTTTGACCAGCAAACAGTCCTAAATGCCTGTGGCCAACAAATACAAAATCATAACTGATCCTTTAAAAGCGGAATAGGGAAACCATTGTGGCACCTGTGTGACGAATGCTTACCCTGCCTGCCCGAGCCTCTTTCTCTAGATCCAGATCCATGGCAGCGTCAACATTCTTTGCTCGCTTTGTTGCTGCAGACTCGCTAGGAGCTGCCTGGAAAAACAAGAGATGAATTTTGTGCTTCACGTGAACACACTTCCACTTGCAAAATCCTCATACCACCAGTGTCCGCATTAAATGATGACTATACAGCCCATACCAGGCTGGGCAACTGACAAGGACAGCGGGGTGGGAGTGGCGGGGGAGAGAACAACAGCAAAAGAAAAAGGAAACCAAGAAACCCAAACTTTTAGAAACCCAAATTACAAGGTATGGGAAATACACTGGAGAAAACACACACACACACACACACACACAAATACTGTTGTTGTTACTGGGGCAAAAGGGTCAATAGAGGGTTATCTCTCTTGTTGCCAAGTACGCCAACGCTTCTGACTGAAGTCGTGGGGGTATAGGGGGAATCTCCTATAGTATCATGTCATCTGGTATATCCGTAGGAGAAACACACACACACACACAAATACTGTTGTCGTCACTGGCTCATGGTCACCATGATACAGTGACCATGACAATGAATGACGTGAGAGTGTGCGAGAGAATGGAGAACGGATGAGCGAATGCATGTGTGTGTGCTTGTGTGTGTACCTTCCACAAAGGATTAAACCCAAGCATTCCGCCTGCAGTTCTCCTGACTGGTAACCTGCATGTTGTTTGTTGTGTTTGTTTCCTGCATGGTGTGCGTGGATGGTTTGTCTGAAAGCATGGGTAGCTTTACATCGCCTCAACGGTCATACACCACATCCTGACAATATCGGCTTGTTATCAACCACCGGGCAAAATGACAACAATACATACACTGATGAGAGATTCAAAGAGACAAGGCAAAAGGCATCAAACAGCATAGTTTACCCTCTTTTTCTGTCCAGGTACATAGTCAGCGGGAAAGACCAGGTCCATGAATTCTCTAATAGCTGGTCCAGCTTTCTTCTTGATTTTGTCATTCACTGGCACTGCAGTACAAGAATATATTTGCATGATCCTGGTATGCACCCTTATTTAAAAGTTAAAAGCAAAAAAAAATTATGATCTGAAACGTAACGGATGGCTCTTGTACTAGTGGTAGGGACCATAGTAGACGAGTCTGGTGCCAGCCAATCGGGCTCCAGCTAATGCTGACCAAACCAGGCATGCGCACTGGCGCCTTCCTGCGTGGTGAATTTTCACAAGACAGCTTGTCCTGGTCACTGTGCTTGCGTTTTTTTGTGTCTTGTTCTGCTGAGAAGCTCCAAGCAAGTATTCTGCAACCTGTGCTACTGAACCTGACAAAGAAAAATAACTGCACTGCCTACAACCCCCCCCCCCCCCCCCCCCCAAAAAAAAAAAACAAACAAACAAAAAAAAAACACCAACAAAAAAAACCCAAAAAACAAACAAAAATAAAAAAAACCCAAAAACAAAACAACAAAAAAACAACCAACAAACAACAACAAAAACTAACAACAAGAACAACAAAAACCCAACAAGCAAAACCCAGCCTGAAAATCAAGACTGCCAAAGAAAAGCTAGTCTGCATCTGATTTTACTTCATGAATGTTAACAATTATACTGAAAATTAGAATCATGTGAGTGGGTATGCATTGCCCTAGAGAACATAACCACGAAACGGCATTATCACAAAAAGACGTGGTTACTTACTTGTGTAGTCGATCAACTCATCTGGCTCATCTCTGTCCAGAGCCAGGGCCTCAATGTTCCGCCAGTGGTTCTGCAGGACAGGGTTCTCGAATGCCTCGCTGGAGAACTGGAATCGCAGCTTCTTCACCACCTCTTTTGCAGCCTCAACCTGGTCCTCAGTTGCTATGGCAATCAGAAATAGGCGACCCAACAGATTAACTCCAGAACAAAAGCATAATCCCTGACATAAATGAAAAAAACAACAACAACAAAAGACATAAATGTAAAAATTTGTATCCTGGATGATCAGAGCATCTCATTTTCCTGATGTATGCCCCCCCCCCCCCCCCCACACACCACCATATTTTTTTTCTTTTCTTTTCCAGCAAACTTTAATGTATAGTATTGATCCTTTGGCAATGAAGTGCTTTCTAAAAGGGGTGCAAACAAAAATTCGCAAACCCAATAACCATGGAAAGAGAAAGGAACAAAGAGAACAGAAGAAGAAAGTTACGGACAAGAAATCCTACATGGTAACATATATGCAGATACCTTGCCTGTGTTCAGACTTTTTAACACCTGAACACCGTCACTTTTCAGCTGGTCCAGACACTCACCTCTGGGTTTTTCTTCATAGTTGACTTTCCGGAAGTCGTCGGCGTAGGGTAGGAAGATAATGTGAAACCCGGGTGGAGTGAGCTGCACTTTATGCTCATCAAGCTCCTCCTCCTGAGAAACACAAAGTCATTTTGAATAGATATGCTTCTGGGTGGGGTGGATTCCCATGGTGGGCAGGACCTTGGTTGGGTGGATTTTCCCCACCAAACTGAGTCATCAAGCAGGTGCAGACTGGTTTACAATACAGTGCCTGCTTGAACTGCAGACCTGTACATATTTGTAGCCAGCGTGGTTTGATGGGGTTGTACTTTGTGTTTATTTTCTTTTTGTTCACCCTTCTGTGTGCTACAGACTATCTTTGATGTGATATCTGTCATTTTGGTCTGTCTGTGACGCTGTCATTTTGGTCTGTCTGTGACGTAATGTCTGTGATGTGAATTTAGTGCGTGACTCAATGTGACGTCGTTATGGGCGTTGGTGTTATCAGCTGCAGTTTCTGTTACCAGAACAGGCCATCATATTGTACCCTGTACATGATTTAAGTTAAGTTGAAGGACTGGTCGAAAACCAAGGAGCCAAAAACTAGTTTCAGTTTCAATGTTCAACCATCTCCACTAAGCACCAAGACTGCCGGTGGGGCTAGGAAACGACACTGCTTGAAATAGTATCTTGCATGAAAGGGCCCTGAAATGCGCCAAAACCTGTTGTAAACCTTACCTACTATATCAATCACCATATCCACCTTGTCCTTTTAATTGCACAAGAGCATTTTTCACCTTCTAAACTCCTGAACGGACCACCACAATAAACTGTAACTTGCAAGATGGCAGAAACAGAAGCAGTGAAGGGAGACTACTCTGTACTTCACAATGGCGGCATTAACGACGCAACTGAATGCCAGACTGTCAAATCGGCCAAGTTTTATCAATTATTTTGTTTTTCTCTCTGGACACTATCGTGGTATTTATTTGGGCATTATCGTCAGGTTTCTCCACAGTTTTACTGGTCTGGTTGAAAACTTTTGGTGCCTGGTCTATGAACAGACCACCATCTTCAGACTAGGAACTGGACACTGCAGACTGCGTGCCCACCTGTGCCGCCTTGGGCTGTCACACTCACCAGACTGTCCGTGCGGAACAGCCCCTCAAACCCCGGAACACATTCTGCAGTCCTGCCCCCTCTTCAAAGAAGCAAGGACACAACACTGGCCGAACAAAGCCACACTGGCAGAGAAACTCTGGGGCAGCAAAACAGACCTCTTGAAGACCACTGCTTATATAAAGACCACAAACCTAATCATCTGAGGCGGAGTCCAGAACAGGGAACGCAGAAGAAGAAGAGAAGAAGGTGCCTGGTCAAAAAGTAAAAGAAATTTTTTTTTACCTAACTTTCCCAGATTTTGCACTGTGGTCGAAAAGTAAGGGCAGTTGAAAAGGTTACTATGGCATATCTAAGGATCTTTTGAATACTGGCTACTGAACCTGATCTACTGCGACTTTTTATTTCAGAATTCCATTCCTTCTCTCTAACCTGTGGCAGCAAGGCGACAAATCTTGGAGGGTTGTTCTTTCCGGGCGTGTACTTGCAGATGGCGACCACGTCTCGGTCCAAACATTTGCGTAGCAAGGCCGTGAAAAGGGTAGTGCTGCCACTCACACCCTGCAGGCAGTGAAACAAAACAGTAGTGAAAAATGTACATTTATGACGATGGATGCTGAATGTACATGTAATACAGATGCAACGTTCAGTAAAAAGTGCAAGACTCAGACTGCCCGAGTCCCCAGGACCGGCATGTAAAACTTGAGGTTAATTTAACCCTCAGCTACAAGCCTAACCCAGACTACTCCGAGGCTAGCAGGAGCGATTTAGCGCGATGTAGAAGTCAAAGTTAGAGCGCGGACCAGCTAACCCGGCAATCTATTTTAAGCTTGGGGAAATCCCTTTGATGCACATGCTCGAGACATGGATTTTACTTCCGTTCAATAACTTCCTTGCCATGCGTGGGCTTTTCGAAGAAAGAATGGTGTCATTTTGCCGACGTCATATTTGACGAAATGCTGGCGTTTCCTGGGATGTCTCGTTCAATGTCGTCTTTGAAACTGTCAGTGATTGGAAGAATCTCCTGCCAGTGAACTTTTTGAATATTTACTCATCGTCACCGAAGATGTCAAATGGTTTCTGACAGTCATGGAAGATGCAGTATGAGTGTAATAACTGCCTTTGCTACCGACTAAGTGCAATTGCCACCATCCTTGCTCCTCGGTAACCTGGGGTTAGCAGACTTATCAGCCCGAAAATGGCCCAATAGTTTGACCCCCGACTTTAGGTCGAAGATAGAGCTAACCCCGACTCATGCATGAGAAAATTTAACCCCAGAGCTAAATTAGATCGAGGTTAGACTTTCGACCGGAGCTAAAACAGCTAACCTCGAGTTTTACATGCGGGCCCAGGTGGCACAGGCAACTTGTGTTTGTGTATTCATACACAGGAAATCTTCACCATAAGCATTCACTCTATCTCTGTGGTAAGAAAAAAAAAAGAAAAAAAAAAGGTATTCTGGTGTCATTTTACACAATTTTATCAAAGGGAGGAAAAAAAAGAGAACTTACCCCTTCATCCGGGTAGATGAACTGTGCGGGTTTGATGTGGTAGTAGGGTTTCAGGCTGGAGCGCGGTTTGAAGCCCATCAGTTCCAGCCCTGCATGTTGGATTATGAAAGTCAAATTTTGGTCAGACTAAATTTGCTAATCAGTATTGACGTTTTGCGCATAACAAATATTTAACAGAATAATTTTGTTTGTGGTCTTTAGAAAAACCAAACCAAAACAAACAACAACAATAAAAACAAAGAAACAAAAAGAATGCCTCTATCTTACCTGACTCGCCAAACCGACGCAAAGCAGCCACCTCATCGTTCTCAAAGCAAATGCGACGGCCGCCATAGGTCTGGGCCTTCTTCATGTCTTGGGGCATGAGAACCTCCACAGTGTCCTGCAAATTTGGTTTAATTATGCCCACATCAGTGGATACATACTGTAACACTTGTGTGAATAAGATACAAAATGCACAGATGTTCTAGCACAAGTTATGGAATCGTTTCAAGGACAAAATGCACGGATGTTCTAGCACAAGTTATGGAATCGTTTCAAGGACAAAATGCACGGATGTCCTAGCACAAGTTATGGAATCGTTTCAAGGACAAAATGCACGGATGTCCTAGCACAAGTTATGGAATCGTTTCAAGGACAAAATGCACGGATGTCCTAGCACAAGTTATGGAATCGTTTCAAGGACAAAATGCGCAGCTGTTCTAGCACAAGTTATGGAATCGTTTCAAGGACAAAATGCACAGATGTCCTAGCACAAGTTATGGAATCGTTTCAAGGACAAAATGCACAGATGTCCTAGCACAAGTTATGGAATCGTTTCAAGGACAAAATGCGCAGATGTTCTAGCACAAGTTATGGAATCGTTTCAAGGACAAAATGCACAGATGTTCTAGCACAAGTTATGGAATCGTTTCAAGGACAAAATGCACGGATGTCCTAGCACAAGTTATGGGATCGCTTCAAGGCTTTCATCCTGCTCAGATTAGAACGTTAGCATGACATCGGCTGTAAAAAGATTTGTTGCCACCTTATGCTCCAGCCGAAGTGGAGAGAATTAAGGTTAAGGATAAGGCTCTAAAAAAAAAAAATCATCATGGATGATGGAAACAGAAAACGAAAGACTGCTCACAATGCGCATAGTCACAAGTTCTTGTTTGTTGTCGTTGATTTGATTTTTGCTGTTGGTGTTTAGGTGAACTTTTAGCCCAAGAGTGCAGCCACTGATGCCTGTAGTTCTGGCAGAACATTCATATGCTTGTGCTAAGCATCTTTTTACGCATACTTTATTGATGTCTTTCACGGGCAGTTTTGGCAGCATCAGCGAAGAGGCGACAGGGTGACAATGCAAGGTTCGATTTTGTTGGGTTTTTTTGTGTCAGTGTAGCAGATAATACTCATGAAAAAAAAAACAGCATATGCTCCATCCAAATTCAAACTGCATTGACAACATACCGGTAGGTATGTTTTGGAATGGGTCTTCAACTCTGAGTTGTCCTTTTTGGACAGCTTCACCATGGGTGGTTTGGGGCAGCTTCGCACAAGGTTGTATCTGTTGAGAAAATAAAGAAATTCGTCAGTGGTTATCAGTGTTCCTTTACAGCTTTCAAATCTGAAGGTCACTTTGACCGTGTCTGTCAAATTCAGAGGGTCATTTTGTAAAACCAGTGAAGTACAGACTCAAAGTCTCTGCGTCAGATTCTGAAATCTCTGTGTAAGCGACGCACATGTGCATAATACGGAACACTGGTAATCTCTCTCTTTACAGAGAGACAGACAGACAGACAGCGAACAAGATTTGGACGTACTTCCAGGGATCGATTTTCTCACGCGCCGTGCGACTATGTCTCATATTTTGATAAAATGTTGCATAGAAATTTCGCAAAATGCGTCATATGTCCCACAAACATGACATCACAAGCACACCAGACAACGCGAAGCAGAGATGCGCTGTCCGTGTCAGTCATAGAGTCTGTTACACTAATCTAATTTTAGTGATGAGGCTTTCAGAACCTGAACGTCACTGCACTTAGGAACAGGTTCTCGGCACAAACATGTGACAGAGTGATATGGGTATATGAACTTAACTGTCTTATAGAAAACGAAAATGTCTCATAAAAATGACTGGTCAAGGAGACAATGTCTCATTAGCATTTTTGAGTAAATCCGTCCCTGTACTTCAGTCAATTTTCAATCTGCAGTTTTTGCTAAACAACAACAAAACACACAAAAATACATGTACTACAAAACAAACGTACAAAAAAACAATAACAAAAATCACCAGAGAGAGAGAGCCAGAGAGAGAGAGAGAGAGAGAGAGAGATCCACTTACACCCCAACAGATAAACTCAGACCCTCCCCAAGACTCAGGGGAATGCGGCGTGTGGCTCGCTTCTTGTGATCCTTCATACGCACCCTGGAATAAGAAGAAAAAAAAAAAGAGATAGTACAATTATCCAACATTCACTCATGGTAATATTAGCCACTGACCCACAAAGCAAGAGTATCTTAGCAACAGAAAATGTGTTATTACAGATGATGAAAATCACTCGGCATCGATTGGAGGTAAAAATAGCTATAGTCACACAAGGTCAAAGTGTCTTGCAGACAATGCACCATCAAGGAGCTGTTCAAAAAAAAAAAAGAAAAAAAAAAAGCAAGAAAGAAAGAAAGAAATCACACCTGGTAAGGAGTTCCTCCAAGCGTTCTGCTGCATCTGGCAGTTCGGTCAGTTCATCATCATCCGTGAAAAGCAGATCCTGTTGGAAGAAAAAAACTTGATAAACAGTAAACAAAATTTCCTCAAATAATACCAAAATCTCATTGTCAGCTTTACTGCTGTAAAGAAAGCTGTGTGGTGCATCTAGGTTTCAAATTAACCCATTAGACCCCAAAATTTTTTTTCGAACAAAATTCGTAGGATAGGTTGCTTTTAGTCTGAAATGAACATATCTAACAGTAATTTTGGAAATTTTTGTCCAAAAGTTGACTTTTCGTGGAAAATCCTCTGATCCCATATATGGGATCGTGGGTGCGAGAGGGTAGGGGTTTTTGTACATGATCATATGAACCACTGAAGGAACACATTTCTACGTTGAACCATTTATTTTACCATAATAGGTTTAGAGGGTGAACAAACATTCAGCACTACTGAACTGGACTTGACTTTTCTCGACATTAACTGTCTAACTACCGAAATATATCAAAATAAATGAAAAAAGTTGAAGAAATTGAAAGAAGATTGTTTACTGTAGAACATAACTCATGCAATCCAACATAAGAGTACTGAACTTGTAAATAAACTTGACAGCATATATTCTGCAACATAAAACCTGTTGCCCAAGTTGTCTTATTACCGCAAAATACCAAAACAAGCACATTTCCGCTGTTTCATTCCAAAACCAAGCACATTTCAACGGTTGGATGAGATGGTTGATCCTGTCTTACTGGATATGCTCCAGAACACAGTGCTTTGATGTTGAAAATCCTCTCTGGCGTCCTGGAGTTGAGTGAAGAGGACTACGAGTGAGGCAGGCTCTTGCAATGGTGCAGCGGACAGCCAGCAAGTCATTTGTCTTGTCAATATTCTCTTGCGTCATTCGGTACAGGCACCAAACCTGCTGGATGCAAACATCCAAGCAGAAGGCAAAGATCGGCCACCACCATTTCTCTGTGTGGTTGGTTTTGCGGTATTTGTTGACATTTTGGTCTATCCCATCAACTTCATATCAAGACATGAGCTGCGGGATTGCCCATGCTGGCCAGCTGTAGAATGTTCCGAGGTGAAGACCGAAGTCCGCCAGGGATGCCTGTTGTCCCCGTTCCTCTTCCTCCTGGTCATCGACTGGATCATGAAGACCACCACAACAGGCAGGAAAAAACGGGATACAGTGGACACTCTGGACGCAGCTGGATGACCTCGACTTTGCGGACGACCTGGCGCTCCTGTCCCACAGCCACAGCCAGATGCAGGACAAGACTACTTGCCTGGAAGCCACATCAGCCGGAACAGGGCTCAAGATCAACAGGAAGAAAACCGAGCTGATGAAGATCAACACCACTGCCAACACACCAGTCCAGTCGGTGGAGAGCCCATCAGGGAGGTAGAGTCCTTTGTCTACCTGGGGAGTGTGGTTGATGGACAGGGAGGCACAGACCGAGGCATCACAGCCAGAATCGGCAAGGCAAGAGCAGCCATGATCATGCTGAAGAATATATCTGGGCATCAAAAGTTATCGACACAAGAACCAGACTTCGCATCTTCAGCTCAGACGTGAAGTCAGTTCTGCTCTACAGATGCGAAACATGGAGGATAACAAAGACGATGCAGCAGAAGATCCTGACATTTTTCAACACCTGTCTGAGGCGCATCTTCAACATCCGATGGCCAGAGAAGATCCGAAAGGAAAAGCTATGAGAGCGAGCGGGACAGGAACCACTGGCCAAGCAGATCCTGCGGAGCTGGAGAAGGATTGGACACACCCTCAGGAAGCCAGCATCCAGCACCACACGCCAAGCCCTGACATATGGAACCCGCAGGGGAAAAGGAAGAGAGGCCAGCCTCGCAACAGCTGGAGGTGGGACACTGCAGCAGAGCTATGCAAGCAGGGGATCAACTGGACTGGAGTGGTAAGAGTAGCCCAGAACAGAGTGCGATAGCGAAGGGTCGTCGATGGCCTATGCTCCACTTGGAGCCATGGGCCTTAGTAGTAGTAGTAGATCAATTTCACCCATCATCTTGTTGCTTGACCAGAAAATCCTTTTCGAGTCTGACCTCAGCCGGATATCATCCGGGGTCTCTTGAATATTTACAACGTCTTCAGAGGCTTCATCTTGGCCATATGTTGAGCGTATGCCCTGTGCCAGGACGGCCACAGCAGTCCCAGCCAGCAGCTGGTTTCTGTTGAGATTAGCTGGTACTCCACCCTCGAGGTCCTCCTCACCACTGTCCTCATCCATCTCCTCACTGAAGGGAGGTCATCCAACATAAATGTTCACTTGGTCAAACGTGATATCCTCCAACATACTCAAAACCCCGTGTACATTTAAGTGTCTGTAAATGTAACAGCATTTCAGATACACTGTATTTTGTGGCAAATTGCGGTAATAAGACGGGTGTAGAGGAAAAAAGTGTCATTGTCCAGTTCTTTGCCTTGCTATAATGTGTAGTATGTCTAACTTTCTATGATTATTTGTATAATATAGAAACCAGAGAGGAGCAGAATGCCTTACTTCAATACTTATCATGTGGTAAAAACCCCTACCCTCTCGCTACCACGATCCCATATATGGGATCGAACTTCTAGCACCTGTCAGACAACCAAAAAACCCAGTATCCAAAAACTGAGAGACACAATTTTAGATGATATAATAGCCTTTCTTTTTCATTATTATAGTACATCACAAAAGTAAATAGGGAAAATGTTGTTTGCTTATCTTCTTGGTGTTTCCATGGTTGAAGCAAAAAACACTTAGTATTGCAAATGGCTGTCTCCTAAAACAATCTTTTGAGTCTCAGAGGACTTTCAGCATATTCTGTGGCCTACCTAGAATTGATAATGAGGAATCGCAGTAGCGAGGAAGGCAAAGATGGATA
This sequence comes from Batillaria attramentaria, assembly GCA_018292915.2. Classification (NCBI taxonomy): domain Eukaryota; kingdom Metazoa; phylum Mollusca; class Gastropoda; family Batillariidae; genus Batillaria; species Batillaria attramentaria. The sequence goes on along the minus strand of JACVVK020000693.1, from coordinate 33,567 downwards.
CGGCTGAGGTTTACATGTACGATCCCATATATGGGATCGTGGTAGCGAATGGGTTAAACAGGAGTACATCTAGGTTTCAAATTAAACAGGAGTACATCTAGGTTTCAAATTAAACAGGAGTACATCTAGGTTTCAAATTAAACAGGAGTACAGATAGACTCTTACATGTACAAGACAGTACTGAAAACATACAGATACTTAACGTGACTGGTAAGTACAAATGATACTGAAGCATGTCTGACAAATGACCCTTCAGATGTGCAACGTTACCATAAAGTGGTGTACGAAGAGTGCGTAAAAAGGACGGCCAAACTGCACTGTCAACAATTTTATAAACTGTACCTCACTGCCTACCAGATGTATCTATATGAAATCCTTATTTTTCTGTCCTGTATGCAACCAAACCTTGTAAAATTTGTTGACATCAAAGGTCTGACCAGGAGGAATGAGGTGAATGAGTTCAAGGTCAATTCCATTGTTTTTCAGGTCAATGGCCTTGGTTCGAGCCTGGATCTAAACACCAGGAAAAAAAAAGAAAAAGTCAAACTCAATGCCACATTGCAACAACAGAGAAAGTTTAATACTTTAATACTAAATTAGTGAATTCTGATGTGATTTTGAAGTGTTTCAGAGGAGGGGGCACTTTTTTGTGAGGAAAAGTTTCACACTTAGACTAAAACCTGTGGAATCTGGTGCATTTGGCATGATTTTCAGTGATTCAGAGGAGGAAGCACAGTTTCTGAGAGGCAGAAACTTTTAAGCCAAAGGTGGAAATCTACCAAAAGGTGGAAGATTAATCTAAGCCCTGTACTCACCATTTTTGTCACTGAGCATATGGTTTTTTTTTTTCTGTTTTTTTTTACAGGCGCAAATATTTATCATTAATCCCCAAACAAATCATAGGTACTAGTAGCCTACTACTACTAAAGCCAGCCCGGCTAGTTGCTCATTTGTCCATTAATCAGACAAGGTAGAGCCATTGTCGAGCCTTTTTTTTAAAAACCTGTGAAATGAAGCGGATGTATGCGTACCTGGCGAGCAGTGTTGCCAGCATGAGGATCATCGTTGTTGGTAAACAGCATCACTCGCTTCATGTTGAGCGACTGAGGGCTGCAGACAAAACACCGCATATTGACCGCAACTGATGACAAAACTCTCCAGAAATGTTAAAAGGGTGGGTGGGTGTTTTCACCATATAAGGGTGATATCAAAGACGGGGCAGCGAGAAAAAAGCCAGCACAAATATTTGGCCCCAGCCGGGATTCAACTCACGACCCCAGCATTGAAAGTTCAACACTCTACCATTTGGCCACCCCAGCTCCCCCAGAAATGTTATAAAAAAAAGAAAAAAAAAGGAAAAGAAGACAAAGATAAGCTCGGTACAGGAATGAGGCAAAACAGGCAGGGTAGCAGAGATATGACTTTCGTTTCATTCATCAGAAACTGAAAGCACCGAGGAGGGTTGGGGGGAGGAGCGGGTATCTATTCTATTACTTCTACTGTAAGGACCAGGACACATGAAAGTAGTTTCCTAAAGATAGTGCCAATCTGTGATTTCCAATATTGTCACATCGGGTACTGTACCACAGCATTCGCTTCACTTCATTTCACCCACTCATTTTCTTCTGTTCAACACGGGTCAGCCACCCATCTCACAACGTACCACTTGGAAAACATGTCAGCACACGTCCAGAAGGCGTCACTGAGGGAGTAGTCTGTACTGTGGCCGTAGACCTTGTCAAAGTTCTTCCAGCCAGCTGAAAAAGAGAACTTCAAATGAGACGTAAACATAACAAAGCATGACTGGCATGATTTTAAGTGCTTCAGCGGACGAAACACTTTTCTTTAAGGAAAACCGCTTAGAATTAGACTAAAATCTGTGTAATTTGGAGCGTTATAGCGCTGTATAAGTATTATTATTATTATTAGAACAAGAAGAACACCACCAAGAGACTGCCTTCCACAAAACCTGCGATGTCAGTTGCCCTGGGAAAAGTTCCAGAAACTTACTTTCTTCCATATCCTCAAGGGACAAAATACGGCTGGCACAAGGCTGATCAAGTAGCTGTGAAAATAACAAAGAATGAACAAATAAACAGTTTACCTACACCCCTGTGTGTCAAAGTTTTGTACTTTGAGCATGTACTCTCAGTAATGAATACTGTGCTGTCAATTCAAACATGCGAAAAATCTAAAATTGTAATGAGGGTGGGTGGGTGTTTGGGAGTTTAATGTCCTTTTCCACCACACTTACTTACTTACTTAGGCCCTTGGCTCCACGTGGAGCATAGGCCATCGACAACCCTTCGCCATCGCACTCTGTTCTGGGCTAGTCTTGCCACTCCAGTCCAGTTGGTACCCTGCTTACATAGCTCTGCCTCAGTGTCCCGCCTCCAGCTGTTGCGAGGCCGGCCTCTCTTCCTTTTCCCCTGTGGGTTCCATGTCAAGGCTTGGCGTGTGGTGCTGGATGCTGGCTTCCTGAGGGTGTGTCCAATCCAGCCCCACTTCCTCCGCAGGATCTGCTTGGCCACTGGTTCCTGCCCCGCTCGCTCCCACAGCTCTTCATTCCGGATCTTCTCTGGCCATCGGATGTTGAAGATGCGCCTCAGACAGGTGTTGAGAAATGTCTGGATCTTCTGCTGCATGGTCTTCGTTGTCCTCCATGTTTCGCATCCGTAGAGCAGAACCGACTTCACGTTGGAGTTGAAGATGCGAAGTTTGGTTCTTATGCTGACAACTTTGGATGCCCAGACGTTCTTCAGCATGACCATCGCTGCCCTTGCCTTGCCGATTCTAGCTGTGACGTCTCGGTCTGTGCCTCCCTGTCCATCAACCACACTTCCCAGGTAGACAAAGGACTCTACCTCCCTGATGGGCTCTCCACCGACTGTGACTGGTGTGTTGGCAGTGGTGTTGATCTTCATCAGCTCGGTTTTCTTCCTGTTGATCTTGAGCCCTGTTCCGGCTGATGTGGCTTCCAGGCGCGTAGTCTTGTCCTGCATCTGGCTGTGGCTGTGAGACAGGAGCGCCAGGTCGTCCGCGAAGTCGAGGTCATCCAGCTGCGTCCAGAGTGTCCACTGTATCCCGTTTTTCCTGCCTGCTGTAGTGGTCTTCATGATCCAGTCGATGACCAGGAGGAAGAGGAACGGGGACAACAGGCATCCCTGGCGGACTCCGGTCTTCACCTCGAAGCTTTCTGACAACTGGCCAGCATGGGCAATCCTGCAGCTCATGTCTTGGTAGGTGCACTGGATCAAGGAGATGATCTTCCCGGGAACTCCATAGTGCCTTAGCAGCTTCCACAGTGCCTCTCTGTCTACACTGTCGAAAGCCTTCTCATAGTCTATGAAGTTGATGTAGAGAGGGGAGTTCCACTCCAGTGACTGCTCCACAATGATGCGTAGGCTGGCAATCTGGTCAGCGCAGGACCTGTTCCTGCGAAAGCCTGCCTGCTGGTCTCGGAGCATGGGGTCGACTGCCTCTCTCATCCTCTCCAGTAGAATTCTGTTGAGAACCTTGCCTGGCACTGACAGGAGCATGATCCCTCGGTAGTTGCTGCAGTCCCTGAGGTCCCCTTTCTTTGGCAGCTTGATGACGATCCCTTCTTTCCACTGGGCTGGCACCTCTTCCTTCTCCCAGATCTTGCTGAAAAGGCTGTGCAGCATGTTGACGGCTGTCTCTGTGTCTGCTTTGATGGCTTCTGCTGGTATCTCGTCCGGCCCTGCAGCTTTCCCATTTCTCAGTGTAATGATGGCTTTCCTGATCTCCGCCTTAGAGGGCTTGTCACAGTTGATGGGTAGTTCTGTCTCTGCTGGTGGGATGTCTGGTGGTGTTTCAGGGATGGGGCGATTTAACAGCTCCCTGAAGTGTTCTGCCCATCGCTTCAGCTGTTCCTCAGTTGTTGTCAGTGGGTGCCCGTTCTTGTCCTTCACTGGTTTGTCTGTCTGCTGAAATTTGCCCGCGAGCTTCTTGGTCACCTGGTACAGGTCTTTTAGATTCCCTTGTCGGGCTGCTTCCTCTGCTTGACTGGCCAGGTTGTCGATGTAGTCCCTCTTGTCCTTCCTGGTGCTCCTCTTCACTTCTCTGTCAGCTGCTGTGTATTCTTCCTGTGCCTTTGCCTTAGCTCTTCTTGTTCGGCTCGTGTTCAGTGCAGTTTTCTTCTTTTTCCTAACTTCCAGCTTCTGGATGGTATCAGCAGAGATCCATTCCTTATGTTGGGTCTTTCTCTTGCCAAGGACCTCTTCGCATGTGTCGTGCCAAAGTTTCTTGCTGTGTTCCCAGTGTGTCTCGATGTCCATTTCACTGTCTTCTATCAGGTCTTGCAGTGGCTGGAACCTGTTGGAAAGGCTGTTCCGAAATGCTGCTTTTCCATCACACTAGGTTGATATCAAAGACGGGGCAACGAGAAAAAGGCCAGCACAAATATTTGGCCCCAGCCGTGATTCGAACTCACGACCCGAGCACTGAAAGTCAAACACTCTACCATTCGGCCACCCCGGCTCCCTCTAAAATTGTAACAACCACCACCACCAAAAATAATAGTAAATATGATGATGATAATAATATTGTAATAATGATAAAAAAGAGGATAAAGTCAATTAAAAACAAAAAAGCATTAAAAGTATCAGGCCCTGTTGTCTGATTTGTTTGGGGCAATCTTATTAAGGTATCACTTTATTCATCCCTCGATGGGAAATTGCACTGTCTGCTCAGACAAAACTGACAATAAAAATCATTACTGTTTACAAAATGAGCCGAACCGGCGTGCACACACACACACACACACACACACACACACATACCCACAAATAAGAACGATTGTCATTACATATACAGATTACAACCTTCAGTTAGTGATAAAACACAATATGTAAAACATCCATAAGAGCTGTCATATCACAGGAACGGACGGATCAAGTTACTGTATTATGGGATATAAAGCCAAAACATCACAGTTCATGGGCCATGCATAAACCAGCCACCACTACTACCAGTGCTTTTCCTCTCTCTCTCTTTCTTGTATCCCAGTAGCAAATACATGTATAGAACAATTTGAAGTATGCCATGTGTACTGTCAGGAAAGCAGCTGGACAAGTGCAATGTAACCTAAAGCACCCTAACAAAACCAACGGCAAACATTTAATTTGGAATGAGGTTGATAAAGAGATACTGACATGGTAGATGTTGATCTGCTGGTGATCACCGTCGCTCTGTGCCTGCAATGAAGACAGAAAATAAGCAAAGTTCTACAGCTGAGTAGTTATCTAAAGGATATTCAGAATACATTTGTACTTACTTTTGTCAAAAAGCATACGTAAGACCAGTGGATACGAATTCCATGTGTGAGCGCAGGTATCTCTCTGTATCTATGTGTCTGTATGTGTGTGAATGTGAGTTTATGCAAGACAGTCAGTGATGCTATGTAATATGTCTCTCTCAGTCTCACAGAGAGAGAGAGAGAGAGAGAGAGAGAGAATCAAGAAAACTTTATTTTTTTAAATGGTAGAGGTAGTTAACGTGAAACAGTCAATTTTCATACCTGCCGTTGCTATTTCTAATCACATCTATCTATAATCTAAATACACACACACACACACACACACACACAGAGTCTTATGTAAAGCAACAGGAAAAAAAGCAAAATAGCGAAAAATCAATAGGAAACGAGAGAGAGAGTGAGAATCAATGAAACTTTATTTTACAACGGTAGAGGCAGTCACAGAGAGAGAGAGAGAGAGAGAGAGAGAGGGATGCAAATGGATGTATTTGGAAGGGATGTGTTGTCAAAGATGACACAAATTTGTTTAATGTTTAGCCAGCATACGCCAACTTACTGTTCCAAAGAAGACGACCCCAACATAATCCTTTTCACTGCTAATGATCTTGTTCTGCATTGTGGTTTTGATGCACTGAAATTCACAAAGAATTCATAAATTCAGACTAGTGACTCTTACTCATAAACACGAGTCAGACTGTTTGAACTGATGATATAATTGAAGCTGAAAGGAACTGAAACATACACTGAATGTTCTACAGTGAATGCGCTCACCAGAAAACAATACCAAAGTAACACCAACAACAATGTTGAAGTACAACTGTACAGTTCGACTGATTTCGAGAAAACAGTGCAGGTCGCTAGACAAACACTATTTTTTAATTTTTAAACACACATAATTTTGTAAGCAAATAGTTTTCAAAAAAAAAACAGTGCGAGGAAGGGTTTTTAATTTTCTAGTTTATTACTGACAAGACAACACTGTTTCCTCTGTAGGATAATTAACCACTCCCTATACCCGGATCGCAAGCTGAAAATGGCACTGTCCATCGTCTATGGGTTCAAACATATCCTTTGAGCAGTCCACCAGAAAAATCAGGCCATCTTTCGTTGCAGGGGCTCGCCACTGAATCACAAAGAGAGAAACATTTCAAGTCTGGTCATCAGGGAAATGAGAAGGATGGGGAGGGCCAAGTGAAAAATCGAGTGCCCCTTGTGAAAAAGTCAATTTTGCCCCCCCCCCCCCCCCCCCCCCCCCCCCCCCCCCAAAAAAAAAAAAAAAAAAAAAAAAGAAAAAAAAAAGGCATTTTTGTGAAAAAACAAAACAAACTTTTTCGCGAGAAAGCAGCAATTTCTTGAACACGTGTAAACACTGACAGCGAATTTTTCGCAAAAAAGTTTTTCTTCAGAAAACTTGACTTTGTCATGAAAAACATTTCTGGGGTTTTTTTTTGCAGTTTTTCACAGAAACGTCAGTTTTTCTGCAGAAACAGTTTTTTTTCCATGAAAAAGGTAAAGGCATTTTTTGTGTGAAAAAAACGGACACAATAGCAGACGGTGATTTTGTATCTGCTGAACAGCAGCAAGACACGTGTACACAAAGGACTACACCTGTGTGTCAAAGAAGCACTGTGTATTATCGTGGATCTTGGAATCAACTGATACATGTGTATACAATTTCAAGCCAGAATTTCAGACACCACGTGTAGTCATGCACTGACTGGCTGAGGCAGCCTGCTAATTTTGTGTCCGACACAGACCGGCCATTACACATCGGACCTCATGAATACCACTTTTGCCAGCTACCCATCTTGTAGTGTGTGTGTGTGTGTGTGTATGTGTGTTTCATGTTTGTCGGACCTTGCGCAGGACCGTTTGCCCACATGTCATGTAAACTACATCTCCTCCTCTCTTACCTCTTCTCCTTCTTCCTCCTCCTCTTCATTTTCGTCATCGCCAAATCTGGCATAACCGAAGTCTGCCATTCTTCTGACACCTGAAGCAATGAGAAAATACAGCTGAGACAGTGAAAGAGGCAGTCAGCACTACCACATTCCGGAAGCGCCTGAAGACTCACCCCAGTAATCATCTGCATTCTTTATTATTATTATTTTTTTTTCATTATCTTTCCTTTCAAAACATCTCACTAATCGCCGTGGGCACTCAGTTACGGTGGAGCCAGAGATGAGCAGACAAGACAGCCATGAAAGCCAGCAGTTTTACGCTGGCAGAATCACACGAGATCCGAAGACGCAATCGCCCCTCATCTCTCTGGAATACTTCTTACCACCACCACCACCACACAACGAAGTCTAGAAGACCCCCGCCCCCAAACACCTCCCCAGTTGCATTCGTCGCAGCGGTTCAAGGAGCGAACCCTGTAAGTCAACGACCCACACCAACTCCTGTTACTTCTGTTTCAAGTCAGAAATTAAGTGGCATATTGAAAGTTGAACGTCTGCTCCAAACCCCACCCTGCCGCCCATAAACGCCGGAGGGTCTCCGTGCGAATAAAGATTTAGGCCAAGTACTCAAATCGGGAGCTACAGGAGAGAAAGAAGCCGCGGGCTGAATCACTCGTGTCGATGACGGATATTATGCATTGTATCTTCAACGTGTGCCACAAACGGTACTTTGTAGGATCGAATGGGTATCTGAAACTGCCGCACACCCCCCAAAATGTAAACAGTATACTGTGCTTTACCGGAATGGACACCTAGAAAAAAGGTTTCCCTCGTTACGTCTCAAACAGGAACCGCAAAAAGATTTCGCGCCACGCATGCGTTACCGCTCAACGCAGTTTAACCCCAATCTACAGCAACTAAAGGACCAAAGACCTTGGAAACAGGAAAGGCCACTGTTATCCTCTAATATTTGCAAGTCAACAAAGCGTTGTATCCATAGAATGCAGTATTTCAATGTTCAAGAGTGAGAATAATGAGGCTAATGAAACTGAAACTAAGGTCTGTTCTCATCTGTTTAGAAGTAAGTCATGGTATACATACAGGCTCTAGGCGCTTCACAAATATAAAAAGGTGATAAATAAATACATGGATGATAGAAAAATAATCATGTAAATAAACACAAATAAAGCATACATACATATACAGACACATGTATATATATACATACAAATATAGTCATACATGCAGTCGGACATACATACAAGCACACCTACATACATACCAACATCCAATACACACCTTATACATGACACACTGCAAAACAACAGGTTGAGCTTGGTAAGAACAGGTGCGTTTTAAGGGCGTGTTTGGCTGGGCAGTTTGATTGTGTCGTATGTATGAGGAAGGGGCGAGTCGGGGTATTATGCATGTATGCATATTATCGAGAGACCTGAATCAAAGACCTTGCCTTCAGGTATAGTGTTCAACTGTTTGGGTCAGATTTCGGCGTCTAGACATTTTGATAACTTCCGGTTACCAGTGTGGTGGTGTGGAGGGGTTCCAAAAGTCGCCAGCGAAAATGGCCTACAGCTACGTTGTAACGGCTCATAAGCCAACCACAGTGAACTCATGTGTAACAGGTATCCATACTTTAACGTATAATCCATTGGGTAAGCTGAGTGCATCACAAAAGCGTTGCTGGTGGCACAGAGGTTTATGCTGAAAATCCGTTTGTGTCAAAATTAGACTAGCTCCACTTGGAAGCGGGAGTCTGAATGGGATGCCAACATGCGTGCCTTCTTTTTTTCTGTTCCTTCCTCCCATGACTTCATTATCAGTCTTGTTTGCTGGTCTCCTATTTGGTGCACAGAGAAAACCGATCTGGTAAAAAATCTTAGTAAACTCAGTAAGCTGCTGGGATGTGGTATTTGAAATGAAAAGAAAACGCTGCGCAAGTGTGGGTGTTTTGGGGGGCATTGTCATAGGATCTATGTATTTGTGCAGACCATGTGTTTGAGCATACCTGTTTCTGTCATGCACAATTCATCATGGCATCACAGGGATAACCTGTGTTTACCTGTATTTTACCAGTTCAAATTTGGAAATACCGGTTGAAAATTTGGCTCTTGGTACATCCTACTCGTTCTTCCTTTTGTATCAATACTGGTCACGCAAAAGGTGTACCCTGTCACAGTTAGGTAGTGACAACTGTTGGTGTGTATTAATAGCAAAAGACATGTATTTATATGTTCTACCAAGTCAGTGTTCCCTTTGATTCAAAAATATAAAGGTCCTTGGGACCCTCTCTCCATAGTTTTGAGGGTCCCTTTGTAAATTCTGAGAGTCCTTGGTCTTTTGGTATAAAAAGTCTGAAAGTCAAAACCATTTGTAATAGTTGGTTACAAAAAGCATTGAAGTTCATGTATGCATATGAACAGTGATCACGTTAACCGGTAATTACCAGTAAAATACCGTTTGCAAAACCAGAATACTGGAAAAATTTGAAGCTGCCGGTCCCAGGGACCGGTTGTAATTTGCTGGGACCGGTAAACACTGTGGCCTCTGATGGGGGGGGGGTCCCAGTTTCAGCGAACGTTAATCACTGTCACAATAGTTTCCCACTGGCCAGGGCTTCTTTGTTCTTGCGATGGACTCACTGCTATCTTTACCTCTCATACCGATACAGTGTTGCAACACTGTGATTGTGTTTAGGTTGATTTGCAGTGTAATTCTTATAACTGGTTTTAATTCTCGTGGGACCAGTTCTGACACAGGTTGTTGAGTGACAGTGTGGGGTAGTCGCTGATGGGACCGGTTTTCAAAATTCCTAGCACGATCACTGTATGAATTGTATTTGTAGCGTATCACCCATAGGAAATCGTCAAAGCGAGGAAACCACGCGCTTACCAAATGGCGCATTGTGAGAGACCAAAAACGTGCGTCCCTCTGTTCTCAAATTTGTGCGTCAATTCAAGAGTTTTGTGTGTAAAAAATATGCACACCCAAGTACCGAGACGGTGCGGATAACCGTTTGCCAGTGTAGCCTGTTGTTTGCACTTGTGTTTGATTGACGTTGGTTTCGATGAGTGGCCTACCAGTTTTGTTTGACTCACAATCTGCATGATTGCAGAACATTGCTAGCACGATAACTGGCTAACTTGGTGTTCTTATTCTTATTATATCTGGTAGTGGTAGCAGCAAGAATGTTCCCATTCAGCAAAATGTCTGAGACCAGGGTTCGTACATAGGCATTGAATGTCTTTGAAAGTCTTGGAATTTTGGAGACCCTTTATCAAGTCTTTGAAAGTCTAAATTTCGATCTTTTGAAAAAAGTCTTTGAAAAATCGTGAAATTATTCCCCCCCTACTCCCCCTACTCCCCCCCGACTGTATTTTCAGGGCCAGCTCACTGTTTGCGCGTCTCTGGCCGTGTCACTGTGCCTTTCCTTTCGCTCCGCTCGCGAGTCGACTCTGGTTGGTCACAAAGCGCATGCGGTGACACGTGACAGGCTATTTTAAGATCACACTGGCGCGAGTGCATTGTCGTCTTTGAATTTTTATTTTTGGTCTTTGAAAAGTCTTTAAAAAGTCTTTGAATTTTGTTCTCAAAATCCTGTACGAACCCTGGAGACACTTTCAACTGGAGGAAAGTTATGAAGTACATCTAAGTTCAGTAGCTGATAGTAATACTCTCTCTCCATGTATATAAATTTGTATAGATCTTTGTTTATGCCATGGTGCAGAAGTGCAAGTGTGGTTCACACTAAGTTTTTAACAAAGTTTCTATGATAATCAACATCTTTTTTTTTTTCTTTTTTTTGCAGGCAACTTCACTTCACCAGATGACTTGAATCTGATAATCGCCAAAAATACCCGCATGGAGATATACTCTGTCACACCAGAAGGTTTGAGACCAGTGAAGGAAGTTGGAATCTACGGACGCATCGCTGTCATGAAACTGTTTCGCCCTCAGGTATAATCATATATACACTACTGTGATGTAAAATAATAAACTTTTCTTATAAGTATTTTCTTTCTTGTAGGTACCTACCTCTTTAGGCAAGCTTTCGATCTGTAGTCCGACCACCACTTTTTCATCAGCACTCGGAGTGTGTGTGTGTGTGTGAGCGCAAAGAGTGTTTCGTAGAAAACAGATAGGCGCTATATAAACAGTATTCATTATTATTATTATTAAGTAGAAGGCAATTAGTGTATTTCCATCTCATGTGACAAAACATTAGTGAAACTTTTTTGTGTGTGTTTTGAAATTTTCAGATCAGGCCAGTACTCATCCAATTTTTTTGCGATTTTTTATTATCAACAGGGGGAGAGTAAGGATTTACTTTTTGTGCTGACGAGCCGTTACAACGCCATGATCCTGGAGTGTCAGCAGGAAGGAGAGCTGATAGAGATCATCACACGAGCACATGGGAATGTTCAGGTACCTGTACTGTAGCTCAACTTCCCTCCTTGTACTGTTTTATCTACCAGGCTGGGGAATTTTCAGGCATTTGACAATTTTCAGCCACATTTTCTATTCTTTCAGCAAAAGTTTTTTAAAAAATTTAAAAATCCAAGTTTTAGCCAAAGAAAAGGAAGGGGGGGGGGGGGAGGTTGCACACACAGTCATGTATCATGGTACATCATGTATCCATGGTGAATCCACGGGGAAAAAAAAAAGAATGCAAGATTACTAGGCTTCAGGTATTGAGAATCCAGCTTATGTTTTGGAACAGTGTTGCTTGTCAGTGCGCCTTGACTCAGAATGCCTGGGGTATACATGATCTAAGCAGTCGATGAAGTCTGGTGCAGAATTCCAGTTTGTTACTGCCTGCCTTGCATTGCCAGGACCGCATCGGACGGCCGTCAGAAACGGGCATCATTGGCTTGATCGACCCACAGTGTCGTTGCATCGGGTTGCGACTGTACGACGGCCTTTTCAAGGTCATCCCTCTGGACAGGGAAAACAAAGAACTAAAGGCCTTCAACATTCGGTGAGTACAAGTGCACAACCGGTAGTGAGAACTGATTTGAACTGTTTACCTCAAAATCACAAGTATCATATATTCATGATAAACTGTTCAAGTAGTCCTCAGCAGCTCAGCAGACGGGATCGTGACCACCCCCCCCCCCCCCCCCCCCCCCCCACACACACACACACCCCGGCCCCATTGATAACATTGCGTACTGTGCTACCAAGAACAGGATTTGTTTACAATAATTATACATTGCATTTGACATTGAGCTTTTCAGGATCTCGGCACTTAGACCGTGCCTCTCAGAAAATTCAGCTTCTAAGCTTGTGAATGCAATGGTCACCTCTAGGCTGGATTACTGCAACTCTGTGTTCGCACTCGCAGGTCTACCGGCAGACGAAATCTCACGCTTGCAAATGATACAGAATAACGTGGCACGTCTTGTCTTAGGAAACGCAAGAGAGACCACGTCACGCCTCTGTTAAAACAACTCCACTGGCTTCCCGTGAAATTCCGCTGCCACTTTAAGATTGGAACCTTTACATACCGGTTCTTTGAGGGCTCTCTTCCACCGTATCTGTCTGCCTTGCTGTGCGCTTACCACCCATCTCGCACACTTTGTTCCGCCGATGAAAAGCGCCATAAAATCCCCAAGCGCACATGAAAACCGCAGGCGAACGCTCCTTCAGTTTCCTCGCCCCAAATGTTTGGAACTCGCTGCCGGTCGAACTTCGTGACCTTCCCACACTGTCTCAGTTCAAATCGAGCCTGAAAACCCGTCTCTTCCGTCAGGCCTTTCACACTTATGAGTAGTCTGCCATCGTTTCAGTGCCTTTGACTGCAGGCCAGGTAGTGCATGTCAGTGTGTGTGTGTGTGTGTGTGTGTGTGTGTGTGTGTAGCGCTATGAGTTGCTTTCCTGCGAGATTAAGCGCTAAACAAGCATTATTCATTATTATTATTATTATAGGCAGTCTCTCTAAGGTAGTGTCCCTAGCTATGGTCAAAGATTCCATGCATGGATCATTGGGGGGGTCCCTGAAACACATTGGTATGTCAGTGTGTCCCTCGAGCTCGCTTTAGTGTTTGCTCTGATTTTTTCCTCTCATCTCACCCAGACTGGAGGAGCTGACAGTGGTCGACATGCAGTTCCTGCAAGGATGCAGCATCCCCACAGTGGTTTTAGTGCACCAGGTAAGGATGTGTTGCTTATAACACCTGTAGCACTCTCAAAACGATTTCAAGAATTCACCCTTCAGGGATGCAGGTTCCCGGGAGGGGGGGGGGGGGGGATGCAATGCCACAGCGGCAGCAGAAACCATCTATGGTTCACATCAGTTGGGCACAGCCGCAGATCAAACTTACGCTTTTGTTGGGAGGCTGGTGAATTCTGTTCAGTAGTGCGCCACTGTATGCTGTGTGTGTTGGTATGCGAAGTAGAGTAGGGTGAATGTCTGGAGGGCAGATGGAAGGAAAGTGTCAGTTTTGACACGGGTATACCGCAGCGACCTTAACTTTCCGACCGTCCTGACTTTTTAACCACAGCGAAAAATATGGGAAAGTTGGGTGATTAAAAAAATCTCTTCACTTTTCAACCAGGTACTGTACCAAAAATCTATCCCTACGAGTTCAGCCAGATCAGTAAAACTATGAAACAGCCTGGAGATAATGACAAATGTCATGAAAAAGATGAAACAAATGGATAAAACTTTGCCGATCAGCCAGTCTGGCATTCAATCGCTTTGTTGATCAATACCACCATTCTGTGAGGCCAGTAGTACAGAGTACTCTCCCTTTACCACTTCCACTTACCGCCATCTTGCAAGTTTCTGTTTGTGTGCGATGGTCCGTTTGAGAGTCTAGAGGGTGGAAAATGCTCTTGTGCATTTAAAAAGATGAGGGTATGGTGATTATGATGTTCAGTAAGGTTTACAACACTTTCTGCTCGTTTCAAAGCCTTCTGACGCAAGATACTGTTTCAAACGGCATTTTTATTAGGCCCACTGGCTCACACGTCGTTTAGTGAAGATGGTTGCACATCAAAACTGAAACTGTAGTTCTTTTGCTCCTTGCTTTTTGAGCAGACCTTCAAATTGCAGATTTCTAAGTGTAAAAAGCTGTCGAAAAGTTAAGGTCATTACGAATAAAACTTCAAGGAGAAGTTTTGCCAGTGATGTCAGACTGACTCACAAAAAAAACCCCAAAAAACCCACAACACTTAAAGATACATCATGTAGGATGGACAACTCTTAATGTGTCAAAAAAAGTGTTTCGCGCAGACCCTGCCAGTACTCAGTCTATTTTAGAGGTCTGTAAACTTGTAGTGTTGCCATTGACCCCATGTAAACTGTACTCCCTGCCCGAATTTAGTAGGGGAGCCGGGGTGGTCAAATGGTGGAGCGTTGGACTTCTAATGCTCGGGTCGTGAGTTTGATCCCGGCTGGGGCCAATTAATTTGTGCTGGCTTTTTCATCGTTGCCCGCGTCTTTGATATCACCCTATGTGGTGGAAAACGACGTTAACCCCCAAACACCCCCCACCCCTCAAATAGGTTAGATTGACTGCATGCGTGTGGGCCGGCGCTGATGTGTGAGTACACGGGACTGAACCAGAAAGCCATGCCAGCCCACATCGTGTATGTGTTCAGGGCTGCCACTCTTCCTCCTGTGGCCGGATTTCCGGCTTTTTGAACCGGCTGTGAAGAGCTTTCCGGCTTTTTAAAGCGTTTTCCGTTTTTTTTTCAGCCAAAAAATCGCGAGTCTGTGTCTATCGCTGGACCATCGGCCTTCCTGAGTAAGGTGCATTTTGCGCCTCATATTCAGGGTTGCCACTCTTCCTGCTGTGGCAGGATTTCCTGCTTTTTGAACCTGCTGTGAAGAGCTTTCCTGATTTTTAAACTGGCTGTGAAGAGCTTTCCTGCTTTTTAAAGCGTTTTCCTGCTTTTCCGGGTCAAAAATCGCGAGTCTGTGTCTATCGCTCGACCGTCGGCTTTCCCGGGTCAGGTGCATTTTGCGCCCCATATTCTCCGGGGACGTTAGCATGCTCCCTCCCCCCCGCTTTTCACTTTCTTTGGGCAAAGTCCTTTTGCTGGTTTTTAAAGCGTTTTCCTGCTTTTCCAGCGAAAAACATCGCGAGACTGTGTCTATCAGCACAGCAGCTGACCGCCGCACCCCACCCCCCCCACCCCCATTTTCACTTTCTTCGGGTAAAGTCCTTTCCTGGTTTTTAAAGCGTTTTCCTGCTTTTCCGGCGAAAAACATTGCAAGTCTGTGTCTATGAATCCTTCCTTCCTTCCACTGGCTCCCTGGAGTCTGGCTTTCCTTCCATTCAGATTTTGAGGGTCAATTTTCAGGCTTTTTGTCTCTCAGGAAGTGGCAGCCCTGTGTGTTTACAGTTGTAAAGTAATTAGGTGTCCAGTGAAACCAGTGCGCTGTGCCCATTTATGGCTCTATGCATTACATTGTTACGCTTAGTAGCCGGTACACTGGCATTTTGGCTCATGTCTAAGCAATGGCGGCCTGGAAAGGGCTCATATTTTGCTCACATCTTAACGAGACTACGTTCTTGTCACCGTAACAAGCTTAGGTTGACTGTGAGCTTAGAAAAGCTGCACAGTGTGTCTTTAAAGCAAGATTGTTTTCTTTTGTAGGATCACCACGGGCGTCACGTCAAGACGTACGAGATATCAATACGAGACAAAGAGTTCCAGAAAGGGCCATGGAAACAGGACAATGTGGAGACCGAAGCGTGCATGGTTATTGGAGGTAATTGGATGCCACGATACATTATAACCAGAACAGCACACAGTTGCTTTCACTTTCAGCCGCAAATTTTACAGGAAGGGGCGTTAGCTAGGAAAAGTTATCACAAAAATCCCCCGAAACTTCACAGTATTGCTGCTGCAAAAGGTGCAATGACAGTTGAAGAAACCAATAACCACCACCACGTACACACATGCACACACACACTTCCTCTCTATTACCATTGTTTTCCGTCGACCGTTAAGGTACAGCTACTCTGTGCCAACCTTTCCGAAAAACAACCTTTCAAAATGGCAACATATATCAGTGAATGTCTGAAAAGTAGAGCTTGAAGAAAATTTCTGTATGCATGAGTGTTAGAGCTGTTTAGTTACCTGTTTAACGTATGGTATCCTGCTGTGTAAAAGTTTTGCTTGTGATGTACGTTCAGTGCACTCACTTCAGTCTGTATTGAATTTTCTATCTCCTTGTTCATTGGGCCGAACGGCCTGCAAAAACCGAATAAACATTATTATTATTATTATTATTACACACACACACACACACACACACACACACACACACACACACACACACACACACTAAAGAAGAACAGTAAAAACGATGATGCGTACATTTTATTTTTGAATCATGCGCTTTTTCACCTATTCAAATTCAAATTCAAATTCAAAATACTTTATTGTCTGTTTAAGAAAGACTCTAAAAACAGAAAATCTTCTTTGGACTCACGTGATGCTCTGTCACAGATAAGATAAAATACAGTCATTAAAGATCTTGGTATAAAACATAAAAACAATAAAATAGGGTTAAACGTTGAGGTCAAACAAAACTTCAGGACAATTTAAAACAAGTAATCATACATAATGTCAAACTCTAAAACTGTTTAACAAGAAAAACAGCTCGCTCTCTCTCTCTCTCTCTCTCTCTCTCTCTCTCTCTCTCTCTTCCTCCCCCCCCCCCCCCCCCCCCCCCCATCCCAAGTGCACAAGGTTACTAACGCAAACCGTTTAACCGGTAGTCAAAAGACAGGGACAAATTTACATGCCATTTCTTTTGTGCTCTGCAGTCCCAGAGCCCTATGGTGGAGCCCTCATCATTGGTCAGGAGTCTGTCACATACCACAAGGGAGACAACTACATCCCTATTGCCCCGCCTGTGATCAAGGTATAGTCCCGTATACTTTGAAGCTGTCCGGTGTGAAGTCGAGGTTGTTGACATCTTCTCTTAATGGGGCTAAGACTACCATTTTTAGATCACAGATCGTTCTGAGTTGTTTTCGTGGTGTCTATCATCACACCACAGTGATCATTTTTTGTTGAAAATCTATGGGTGAAATGGCCCACTGTGACCAACTGCTATGGGCCATTTCCAAATTTTATGGGTCATTCTAAAACGGGACCGAACAGATGAATTAATAACTTCCTCTTTTTAGGAGGCATGGTGTTTTCTTCTTCTGAAACGTTGCTGCTTCGACAGAAAAACGGCGACGCGCACACAACTTTTCGTGTATGAAAAGCGCTCCAAAACGAGGCTCTGGGGTAGACGAACGATTGCTTCTGATTGGGCAGACCAGACCATCTGATTGTAGTCTCATCCAATGAGATTTTACATAACAATAGCTCAGTGTCGCTGGGTAGCAGATGAATTTTGTTGGGGAGTCTTCAGACTGTGAGCGCACACCACTCTGTGTCCAAACTTTTAAAGGTATAACGATGCGCCGATCGGCGCACAGCTTAAGATTTTTATGGGTCATTTTTTTAAATTTATGCACCAATGGCGCAAGGCGCGGACATAAAATGATCACTGCACCACTTAGAAACCTGGACAGTAACAGCGTCACTAATGCTGGCACTGAGCCACCAGAAGTGTGCTCGATGACAGGGCGACCGCGCTGAACGCTCCAGTAGTGTAACCACAAGTGTCCCTGCCCTTTTAACCACCTTGTGGTGGACAGCACATGTTAAACATCAAAACAAATGCTTGAAAATGAAATGCTTTTCTTTGGAACCTGCATAGTTTTTTTTTGGTTATGGCCTGATCATTGTTACCAGTTCTTTAAGTGTTGCTAACAAGTAAATGTTTTTGTGGCACAAGTAAGAATAAAAAGTCTTTTACTTCGAAAGCATTACATGATCAGAGAGAGAGGTCAGGGGTTCGAGTCCCACTCGGGGCAAAGAATTTTTCCTTCTCGTATGTGGCACCGTTCATTCGGGTTGATCGTCGGGGGTTCTCTTCGGGTACTCCGGCTTCACCCCCCCCTCTGCTTTGGAAATGTTCAGCCCACAAAATTTGAAAAATACATGCAATTCTAAATTCCGAAATTTAAATAGCTGAGCTGATCCTTCGCACCACGTGATTGTAATGTGTTTATGTCCAGTGTTAGAGAGAATGCGTGTGCTTCACGTGAGCGTGCGTGTTGGGTTCAGTTTGCGGCGCTTTGAGCCGATTCAGGAAATTGGGTAAAGCGCCTATACAATACTCATTATTATTATTATTATTATGATCATACATGTTAGGTGCATGTGATAGCTTGCAATGCAACAGCGATCGTCACATGCGCTCGCCCGCTCGCTTTCGCTACCAAATTTACCGTCGAGCGAGTGAAAGCTCCGGTAGCGGTAGCCCGAATGGCGAGCAGGAATTCTGAGATGAATCAGAACCTAGCAGCCACTCCGGCTTCCAGAATTTTTTGGGGGGTACTAGTTTTGTTCAGGGCGGTAGCCCGAATGGCTACCATGGTCCTGACACATTTGACAATCGCTGATGCAAAACCTCAAACCGTGGGAAACACTGACATGATGCGTCAATTGCACAGCAAAATGCGCTGATGTGCTATGGACAAGTGGACTCGAATGGGTCGCGGTACCTGCTGGGGGACATGGCAGGGCGACTCTTCATGCTACTGTTGGAACGTGAGGAGAAGATGGATGGCACACACGTCGTCAAGGACCTCAAAGTGGAGCTTCTTGGGGAGGTAACTGATGCAGATATCTGTCACGTTTAGTTGTTGCTGTTTGCATGTAATGGAAATAGGGAGGAAAAGATGAGGTGATGAAACTGTAAGTTAGTTACTGCTCTTGTAAGCTCACGCCTCAACTACTGTAACTCAGCACTGGCTGACACCCAGCAGAACAGTTAGGCTGCCTTCAGTGAGTTCAGAACAGCGCTGCGCGATAAGTGTTGGGCATATGGAAGCGAGAGCATGTGACACCACTTCTGAGAGAGCTTCATTGGCTACCAGCTCATTTCCGCCTTCACTATAAAATGTCTGTTCTGGCTTTTCATCATTTTGATGGCATACTTCCCACCATACCTTTCTGTTCCACTCGTCACGCATCGATCGTCGCGAACCATACGGGGGAGCCGGGGTGGTCGAATGGTAGAGCGTTGGACTTCTAATGCTTGGGTCGTGAGTTCGATCCCGGCTGGGGCCAAATATTTGTGCTGGCTTTTTCATGGTTGCCCCGTCTTTGATATCACCCTATGTGGTGGAAAAGGACGTTAAACCCCCAAACACCCAACCACTCGCGAACCATACGGTTGTCGTCCGAGAGGCTTCACAAACTCCCAAGCGCAACCTAAAATCCTTTGGTGAGTGCTCTTTCAGTTTTGTTGCACCAACCTTTTGGAATTTTCTGCCAGCAAATCTGAGAAATGCACCCACACTGTCTGTTTTTTTCTGTTCATAAGATCAATAAACGTTAAACCCCCAAACACCCAACCACTCGCGAACCATACGGTTGTCGTCCGAGAGGCTTCACAAACTCCCAAGCGCAACCTAAAATCCTTTGGTGAGCGCTCTTTCATTTTAGTCGCACCAGTCTTTTGGAATTTTCTGCCAGCAAATCTGAGAAATGCGCCCACACTGTCTGTTTTTTTCTGTTCATAAGATCAATCTGAAAACGTTCCTCTTTTATAAAAGCCTGCCAGTAATTTCCTTTGTAACTAGTCAGTTTCACCAGTGCATGTCTGTCCATTGTTTGTAAAATGTGTGCGAGTGTTGATGAGAGATTGGTGCATTGAGTTTTATTTAAAGAAATGCGCCCTACACATACCATTTGCTATTATTATTATGTTACAGGATACAGCTGTTAACTCTTTGACGACGGAGCGAAATTTCTGACACACGATTTCCTATAGGAAATCGTGTGTCAGAAATTGCGCTCCGTCGTCAAAGAGTTAATGGCAGCCTGTCTCATTGACTGTCTTACTACATTACTTCTGATTAACAATTATGGCAACCAGGCAAGAGAGAGAGCTTGTGGGGGGGAGGGAGGGGGGTTACTATGGTATGAGCAGCTTGATTGTACTGATATTTGTGTTTTGCACAAAACAAACAATACTGATACATGTACATGCATATTTCTTCATGTGGTAAGAACTTAAAGAAGTCTGTTCAGAATTTTTGGGTGGTGGCGTGATGTTCATCAAATCATTAATATGCTGATTAAAATAATTGTATCGTCCATTTTCGTTTCAGACAACAATTGCAGAATGTATTACTTACCTTGACAATGGAGTTGTTTTCATCGGATCTCGGCTAGGAGACTCGCAGCTTGTGAAGGTTAGCATAGAATAGTGTTTTTTTTGTTGTTGTTGTTGTTGTTGTTTTTTTTATGACATGGAAATTGTCAGCATCATCAGTTTTGAGCCTTTTTCAAGAAGAAATGTCTGTTTTATTTCCTTTCCCCATTTTGCATGAGAAAGCGAGGTACGCGAGTGAACCTTGACTTGCCTTTTTGCTGAACCGAGCGCCTGTTCTAGTGATCGTTAGCAGTCCTTTGATGGATGATATCTTTGCTTCTTTTTTCTTTTTTTTCAGTTAAATGTGGAGCCAGACGAGAATGGGTCATTTGTTCAGATCATGGAGACTTTCGTCAACTTAGGCCCCATTGTTGATATGTGTGTTGTCGATTTGGAGCGACAAGGACAAGGTCAGGTAAGTGTTCCCTCAAGCGGCGTCGGTTCGGTTGACTTACATTGCTATGTGTTTCGACTTCATTCTGCATTCACTATCAGCATTTGACCCTTCCTTATGTGTTTGTGTTCATGCGTGCATGTGTGTGTCAGGGCTGAGATTTAGCAAGCCCGACTAAGGAGCCAGTCGGGCTCCCAACCAGGGAAGTTGAGGGAGCCCGACAATTTTTCAAGGAGCCCGACTCTTTGATGAGAAATTTTGCTGTATCTGCGCTATTTTTAGACCAGTCTGCGCGATGGTGAAATGAGAGCTCTGGACGCTGAGGCGGTCAGCGGGTTCAGCGACGGCGTACGTGTGTATTGCCGCGTATTACCAGTCAAGTGCAGGTGTCAGTAAGCGGAATCTACCGATCGGGCCAGGAAATATCAAGGCGCCAGCCGGGCGATTGAAACTGTGATCCAAGGGAGCGACGTGATTTTTAGCCCTGTTGTGTGTGTGTTTCTCTTTTTTCAAAAATTTGTTGTTTTAACTCTTTTTAGACGAACGGTCGCATTTGTGGCCCTACAGCGCACATCGGTTTCAGATAAACAGCCACATGATCGGATCGTGATTTTTTAAAATTTTCTTTTACAACATGACTATTAACAAAGATATTTAAGTTTTAAAGTAGAAATTTCAGCAATAGCTGCATAAATATGTTAGTAAACTACCCTGAAATTTTCAAGTCCGTATCTGGTTTTGCTATTTCTTCATTTTTTATTTTTTTTCTGAACCTCACAAATCGGCCCGTCTACAGGGAATGGCTGAGGAAAAACGGCCCATCTTGAATGAGTTAAGAGAGAAGAGTAAGCTGAAATGATAGTTTTGAAGAAATTGTAATGTTTTGAAAAAGGAGCATGTTTCTGTTGTATCAGTATGTCAAAGCTGCCAACCGTCTGTATTGTTTCATATTTTGTACATTTTCTGGAATCAGATACGCTAATATGATAATCACCGCCAGAATACGATTTCAGAAAGTCCGGGGGGGGGGGGGACAGAAAACAAAAACAAAATGAAAATCTGTTTCCGCTAAGTTCTGCGCCGGATCCACCATTATTGATGTATGCTTTACGCATGCGCATAGCAAAACTTTCACAAGTAGTAAACCAGTGTTCCCAACAGTTTTCAAAACTGATGGTCACTTTTGACGCTGTCTGTCAACTTCAGGGGGTCGTTTTGTAAAATCAAAGGGTCAGACCCAAGTATGAAAATCCATGTCTTCAAACTTACACCATTCCAGTTCAGAAAGCTACCAGTTGTTCACCTTTTATTTTGTACCCTTGACCATCGTGTACCAGCAGAACTGCAATTGCGACTGCTGTGCTGTCTGCCGCACTTGTCGAACATGAAAGTTTGTTGTCCAGCTGTCAGTTTCGTAGACTGAGTTGTTTCTCCAATTAAATCATTAATGCCTTACAGTATTTTTGGCTTTGACAGCTAACAGAGAAGCGACCCCCCCCCCCCCCCCCCCCCCCCCCCCCCCCCCCCCCCCCCCCCCCCCCTTCCCCATAGCAGCTATGGTATGGGTTTTTTTAATTGTTGTTCTGTCTTGAGTGTGTGTGTGTGTGTGTGTGTGTGTGTGTTTCTTGGAGAGAGAAGAAAAAGGGAGTTCTCATTTCAATTACAAGGATCCGATTTTCACTCTTGCAGTTGGTTACGTGCTCCGGTGCCTTTAAAGAAGGGTCTTTGAGAATTATCAGGAATGGCATCGGCATCCATGAACATGCCAACATTGATCTGCCAGGAATAAAAGGTAAGGAGTGCATAAGCTTTACATGACCACAAGGTCTGCTGTGTTGAATAATAATAATACATACATACATGTAATAATAATAATTCTTATATAGCACACGGGCACTTGCACACACACACACACACACACACACACACACACACACACACACACACACACACGTCGAAACACACACACATACACATCGAAACACACACACATACACATCGAAACACACACACACACGTCGAAACACACACACACACACACACACGTGTCGAAACACACACACACACACACACACACACATCGAAACTCACGTCGAAACACACACACACACACACACACACACACACACACACACACGTGTCGAAACACACACACACACACACACACACACGTCGAAACACACACGCACACACACACACACGTCGAAACACACACACACACACACACACACGTCGAAACACACACACACACACACACACTATGCATATGACTTTTATTCAGTATGTGTACATGTCCTGACATTGAGAGTTTCATTGCGTTTTTGCAGGTATCTGGCCTTTAAAGATGAACACGGACAAGTTTGACAACTTGTTAGTCATGTCCTTTGTTGGACAGTCAAGGTACCTTACATGTTTTGACTTGTCTTTTTCTGTTTTCTTTTTGTTAGTTGGCTGCTGTTGTTGTTGGGTTAAATTGAATTGTGTTTTGTATGTTGTGTGTTGTGTAGTGTCTCCTACAGTTATCATACCAGATGACATGATACTATAGGAGTTCCCTATGACCCTCACGACTTCAGTCAGTAGAGCCATCGCGCTACCCCCAGCACGGGCTTTAATTTGAGAGACAACACGTGCGGCCCTGTGAGCTAACCTGGTCACGCGTGATCCCATACTCACCCCATACCTCACGTGAACCCTCCAGTCTTCCTGCCTGGCTCCGTGTGAGTAGCAACCCCTCCCCATAGCTCTGGTCTTCGCTCACTATGATGCAATGTCAAGCCCCACCTTTGCCATTTAAAATAAAAATAAAAAATTTTCAACTGGCTTTTCCAGTTCCTCTGCTTTTGTTTTTTTTTGTTTGTTGTTTAGTTTTACCGTTTTAGGTTGCACTTGACGCTCAAGACACGCTTATAACGTGCTATGGTGGTACGCACAAATAAGCTGCAGTAATGTGACAGCCACAGTTATGTTTGATTCAGCAGTGTAGGAAAAAATCAAAGTAAAAAACAAACAATGTCAAGCCCTGTGTGCTGTGCTTTGAACGATACCACTACCACTGCAGTGTTAATATATATACTTTAGGCAAGCTTTCGAGCTGTAGTCCGACCACTGTTTCATCGGCACTCAGGGTGTGTGTGTGTGTGTGTGTGTGTGTGTGTGAGCGCAAAGAGTGTTTCGTAGAAAACAGACAGGCGTTGCATAAACTGTATTCATTATTATTATTAATGTGGTGTGTGTGTCTGTGCGTGTGTGCGTGTGTGTGTGTGTGTGTGTGTGTGTGTGTGTGAATATTATTATTATTATTATAATGAGTGTTGTGTAGGCGCTTTACCCAATTTCGTGAATCGGCTCAAAGCGCCGCGAACTGAACCCAACACGCACGCTCACGTGAATCACACACATTCTTTCACACACTGGACATAAACACATTACAATCACGTGGTGCGAATGGTCAGCTCAGCTATTTAAATTTCGGGATTTAGAATTGCATTTATTTTTCCAATTTGGTGGGCTGAACATTTCCAAAGCAGAGGGGGAGGAAGCCGGAGTACCCGGAGAGAACCCCCGATGATCGGCCCGAATGAACGGTGCCACATACGAGAAGGAAAGATTCTTTGCCCCGAGTGGGACTCGAACCCTTGACCTCTCGCATTGGTGACAGGTCTCTTAACCACTAGACCACCGACCGCCCCATATGTGCTCTTAATGTGTTTTTATCCTATCCTTTGTACACTTGTATAACAGAGCATTCATATTCAGTGCATCCATGTTCTGTATTCGCTTCACACCCCAGAAGGGGCTACAGGAATACCCATTTTGACTTGACTTGAAGAGAACTGTCTCCTCGCTGCTAGATCGGAAACTTGTTTCAGTTGTGTCGTATGTCTTGTGTTTCTACAGGTAGACATGTCAAGCTTTTGAATTTGAGGATTCTCTGTCACTCAGTGGTTCTGTCTATGTTTTGCGTCTGTAAGTAAATGTTGACCATTTCACTCGCAGTGTGGGTATTTTCCAGGGTTCTCATGTTAAGTGGAGAGGAGGTGGAGGAGACTGAGGTGCCTGGGTTTGATGGAGACAATCAGACGTTCGTCTGCATCAACATCACGAACGACCAGATGCTGCAGGTGAGTTTGGATGGAGTGTGCTGTAGACTTCTGGTACACTGGACATCTCGTTTTTTTTCCATTATCTACAAAAAAAAGGCCAGAATTCCTTTCATATCTGTGGCACTTGAGTCTGTGGTCTTTTTTGTTGTTGTTGTAGTCGTTACTTTGCTGTGGGAGACAATTGCCTGAGCAAAATCAGTTTGAACTGTCCAGCAGAACACCGTTCAATTCAGACAGACTGGCAAAATTTGAACTTTTTGTTTGACTGTGATGGAGTGGCCCAGTTCACACAGCCTGGAATAATTCAGTAGATACATCCAGAGAAAACATCGTTTGGAACATTGAGGAAGCTAGCGCATTAATGTGATACACTGTATGTAAATTTTTGTCTGTAAGAGAAATCCGCCTGCTTTTCATGTACAATGCATCCTATTATCAGATGTGCATAAATGTGATGCACTTCTAGTAGATTTTTGTCTACAGAGGAATCCTTACAATACAGTCCTATTATCAGATGTGCATAAATGTGATGCACTTCTAGTAGATTGTTGTCTACAGAGGAATCCTTACAATACAGTCCTATTATCAGATGTGCATAAATGTGATGCACTTCTAGTAGATCGTTGTCTACAGAGGAATCCTTACAATACAGTCCTATTATCAGATGTGCATAAATGTGATGCACTTCTAGTAGATCGTTGTCTACAGAGGAATCCTTACAATACAGTCCTATTATCAGATGTGCATAAATGTGATGCACTTCTAGTAGATTGTTGTCTACAGAGGAATCCTTACAATACAGTCCTATTATCAGATGTGCATAAATGTGATACACTTCTAGTAAATCTTATGTTTGAAGAGGAATTCTTCAGCTTTTAACGTAGAATGCAGTCCTTTGATCAGACGTCAAACTTTCCCTTCCTAGATCACCCAACGGTCAGTACGCCTGGTGAGTCTGACCGGACAGGGGTTACTGTGCGAGTGGACACACCCCGAGGGACGCAACATCAGCCTGGCAAGCTGTAACACCTCGCAGGCGGCCATCGCTGCCGGCTCCGAGCTTCACTACTTTGAACTGGCACCAGGACAGATCACACACGCAGGGTACGATGACAAGTGCTGATAACCATTGTCTAGCGGCTGTCAAGCTTTCTCGGATGATAGTTCACAGACATCCACAATATGCTGTCTTGCCTTTGTCGTGATGTTGCTCGTTAAGTTAGGTCCACCTAGCTTGTCGACTACGTTGCGCTTTTGCTTAGCTTCGGCCTCTGTCAGTTTTTATTTTGACTTTACAGGCAGACAAAGATGGAACATGAGGTTGCTTGCTTAGACATTACACCACTGAGAGAGGGGGAGACAAAGGCACACCTGATAGCTGTCGGTTTATGGACAGATATCTCAGCTCGTGTTCTCCGTCTTCCCAACTTCGAAAGTTTGCATGTGGAAATGTTGGGTGGTGGTAAGTTACTGTTTAGTGTCGTACATGTGTGTGTGTGTGTGTGTGTGTGTGTGTGTGTGTGTGTGTGTGTGTGTGTGTGTGTGTGTGTGTGTGTGTGTGTGATTATTTTTTGGGGGGGTGGGGGGGGGGGATGTCCTTTGTGGTTATGTCAGGTTTTAGAACTAAAAGTATGTTTGCAGATTGTAAATTGTTGTTTTTGTTTGTTGCATCACATGCATCCTGAGGAACATTCTGCTTCCATTGAACTTGGAACTGTGACATTTGGCAGGCCGACAAGAAGGGGGAGGGAATGAAGGAGTGGTTAAGTGATCAAACAAAAATGAGCAGCCAGTTTCAAGCAGTTTTGTGGGGTTTTGTTTATTTTCAGAAATAATTCCCCGCTCAATCCTCATGGCAACATTCGAAGGCCTGCGCTATCTTCTGGTCGCTCTCGGAGATGGATCCCTTTTCTACTTCTCCCTGAATCCAGACACAGGTATTTGGTTTTGATCAGTGCTTGCCAGCCAGTACCTGGGTTGAAGCTACCTTCATCAGAAAATCAAACTGGTATTGGCGAAAACGTATTCAGTTGTCACCCCCCCCCCACTCCCCCCCCCCCCCCATCCCCCCCAACTCCCTTGTCCACTTGCTTTCTGTTAACAGCACTGCATACAGTACACACTGGTAAACTGGACAACAATGCATTACACGTCATGCAGCTGAGAGTGGAAGGGTTTGAGCGCGTGCATATATGTGACCCGTTCTCACAAAAGGGATCGTAAGTTGAAAATTATCAAGTTTGAGATACGTATATCACTGCAATCACCTGGTTATGCAGTTCAATTCAACGAAAGCTGTACTACTAAAATTGACCAGAGATATCAGCAGTTGAAGTTGGCTACTCACAAGGCGGCCATACTGACCCCCCCCCCGGCACTCTTTTCGCCTGTAGCGGCGTTCGGCCTGGTGCGACTTACGGTCCCTTTTGCGTGAACGGGTCACATATCTTAACTTACAGCATGGGCCATGGCCGTCTTTCGCGGCCAGCAACATGGATTGACTGTTTTGTAGCTTGGAGACAGGGAGGGGGAGAAATAAAAATTGAGAAACAAAAAAAAAATCAGTAAATGCAGTTTTCTTGAGTTGGTTTTGTTTTATTCCAACTGTAACATTTCAGATTTGACTGACAGGACCTTTTTTTTTTCTTTTGTGTTTCCCTTTTTCCGGGACAGGGCTGCATTCCACGCTTACTGTCATAAATATCCCGGCATTAACCAGGCCCGGAAACTACCATAACTGCGGTGCTGGCCGTGTAATCATCCACATCATAAGACGTGTCATACTAAGGGAAGCACCCGTGAAGTGGGTGAATCTCAGCTGTGTGGCAACAGCCCCCCCCCCCATTGGGCCCATAGCACACCCGCTCTGGGTAGGAGCCGACCTAGGTAGGAAAAATCCCGCTTGCCTTGGCTGGGACTCGAACCTGGGTCTCCCGGTCCATGGTCCGAAGTGCTAACCACTACACTACGGGGGCCAGTCAAAACAAAACTCTTTGTGGCTGTTCCACTTTGCAAAAACAAAAGAGCAAAAACAACTTTTCAGATGTGTGGTGCATTGAAACATACTATTTTCTTGGTTCTGACAGGTTACTTGAGTGAGAAGAAGAAAGTGACGTTAGGCACACAACCCACAGTACTTCGTCCGTTCCGCTCCATGTCCACCACCAACGTGTTCGCCTGCTCGGACCGCCCCACAGTTATCTACTCCTCCAACCACAAGCTGGTCTTCTCGAATGTCAACCTGCGTGAAGTCAACCATATGTGCCCTCTCAACTCTGAGGGGTATCCAGACAGGTCAGTTCCAAAGGGTGTTGTACGTGTAGTAGTATACCAGTCTGCAGTGCAGCGACCTATCCTGTTTTTCAAATTTGCTGGGGGAGGAAAGCCAGATAACCTGGAGAGAAACCCTCCGGTGAGCAGACAGGTAGCCAGGAAAAACCAGTTTAATAATAATAATAGAATATTTATATAGCACCTAACCTTATTTAAGCTCTAGGCGCTTTACACAAAATACATATTTATTCATATAAGACAGAAGAAAACAGATAAAACAAACACAAGACAGGTAAAACTGACAAAACAGATAAAAACTAATAAAACTCATCCACACACACACACACACACACACACACACACACACACACACCTGCTCCCTGCGCACACACGCACTCACACCAGCAGAACATGGCACAGCTGTGAGAGGGTGAAGAGATGGGTTTTCAGTCGGAACTTTGAGGATTCCTTGTCTGAACTGTTTGTGATTGTAAGAGGGAGCTGATTCCAAGTAGTAGGGGCCTGATATCACAAGCTCGACCTGGGCTGGAACCCACGCTTCATCGTCATGACAGTGGTGAGGGCCTTTCTGCAGCGCAGTGGCTCAGTCTGACGCGCTGCCCGTTAGGCCACAGCTCACCCCCAGACCACCGCTCACTCCCTCGTTCGCACAGCCAGCTGACGTTGCAGAGCATTGAGAGCTCAGCTGATCATTAAGACTGAGTATTTCGAATGTACAGACACATTCCCAAGTGGGGTGGGTGGGTGTTTGGGGGTTTAACGTCCTTTTCCACCACATAGGGTGATATCAAAGACGGGGCAACAATGAAAAAGCCAGCACAAATATTTGAACCCACGACCCGAGCATTAGAAGTCCAACGCTGTACCATTCGACCACCCTGGCTCCCCTCATTCCCAAGTGGAAAGTGTTGTGAAACTTAAAGTGTCAAAAAAGTACGACAGGCGTAGAACAGTATGTGGAAAACTTGTCATCAAATGCGCTGCGCGTCAGAACCAGTCACTTGGGCCACAGTATAGCATCTGAGATCATTATGGTGATTCTGGCCAGCGTAGAACTTGGTTTTAGAAGTGTACTGAGTACTGAGCAAACAAAGTTATTTGGTCACGGACTGAGGACCATCTAGATGGCGCTGATAGGTTGCTATTTTTATCAGCTTTTCCGCGTCCCAGTCTGTTCGAAAATGGGCCGTAGTCTCAAAGAAAGTCGTATTTGTGTAACATTAGCAGCGACAAAGTCACGAAAACGGTGGCGACGGCTAAATGAAAACATCCCTTTATCTGGTAAACAGCCTAACAGCTTCCAAAGCCATAGTTTTCCATCTCCGCAGCGTTAACGAACGTTGATCCTGTAAGTTGTAAAAAGTTCTGTGAAACCTGCAGTTGGTGCCTAGAATGTGTGTGTGTGTGTGTGTGGGTGTCAAGTTTAGGTCTCAGTCCCACAGTGAGCATGATGTTATTCAGTGTAGGCACTCATTATTGATGTTGACAGATGGTATTTGGCTCACACACAAAAATTCTTCTTCTTTTTGCAGCCTGGCATTGGCAAATGACAGCACACTGATGATCGGCACCATCGATGAAATCCAGAAGCTTCACATACGCACAATCCCTCTGGGAGAATCACCAAGGTTTGTCTCAGTGGCTTTCATAAGCCGAAAACAATAGTCTGTTTGGTATAGGTCAAAGAATACAAATGCACTAGGCCGCAGAATGCTTATGAATTCCCTATCAGCCACGGGCATCATCCTCACCCCTAATGAAGCTTCAATCTACGAACAAAAAGTACCATGCACAGACAATTCAAGGGCAAGAGTTTGAAAAAAATTTGAAAGTCTTCTTTCTGCTTAGGCCTCACTTTAGTAATGCTAGTCTACTTTCTGTTCAGACCAGAAAGCCACTTCACCCAAATCCACTTGCGTCACCTTTGCCTCTCTTGTCAGCAGAAAGTCCCAGCTTCACTGGCAGCTTGCCGTGGCATGCTCCTTGCCCTACCAAATGCCAAAATCAAGCTTTTTCGTGACAACAAAAATCACTACAGACTAGCACACTATCAAAATGGGGTCCGTCAAACGCTGCACTTGACCCCACGCTCAGTTTGTGTCCTTGTGTCCGTAATCCCGATAATAGTGCTCTGTTGGTATAGGCACCTGTTGGGGGTGGGGGGGGGGGGGGGGTGCAAATGTGTAGTTACCAGTCATTTCAAGGGGGGAGCAAATGTACACCTGTCACCAGCTGTGCGGGACGGGGTGCAAATCTATCCAGGATTTGGGTCTCGCGAATTGAAGTCTTGTGACAGCTAATCTCTTTTTATGAACTTAACCTAAATGAAAGCATTAAACGAATGTAGCCATCAGATGGTGATTATGTATGTGCGTGAATAGTAGATGTCATAATTTGTAACCGTTCGATTTCCGGCAACGAGCCTGTCAATAAAAGTAACATGGCAATATCGCAAGAGCTGAGGGGCGGGATACAATCATCCCGCTGAGTGGAGAGCTGGAGTACATTCCCTCCCCCCCCCCCCCCCCCCACCACCACCACCACCACCACTCCCCCCACCCACCCCCCACCCCCGCAGTATTCTTTACAGCTTTCAAAACTGAGGGTCATTTTGACCATATCTGTCAAATTCAGAGGGTCATTTTGTAAAATCAGTGAAGTACAGCCTCAAAATCTCTGCGTAGACGACGCACACACGTGCTTGACAAGGAACACTGCCCCTGCATGTAACTGGTATACATTTGCTCCCCCTTGCACGTGAACTATACCGACTAAGCATTAGTAGTAAATAAGTGACAGGTTGCAGGAAAGACATTGCAGCGTGCACCTTTTATAGTGAGAACATTTGAAGTTTTGCTTGGAGGGAGAGTCCGCTGTCCTGACAGCTCAGTGTATACGGACGTCCCCTCCGATACTTCGGGGCTGCCCAAAACAGCTGCATTGTGTCTGAACTTTCTTGTAACAGTTTCGTGGCTCTGGAGTTTTCTGAGAGTTATCTGTTGTGCAGGAGGATAGCGTACCAGGAGGCCTCTCAGACGTTCGGCGTCATCTCCATGCGGACAGATATTGGTGACGGTGGTGGTGCTTCTGGATCGGGTCCAGTTCGGCCCAGCGCTAGCACACAGGTGACCTGCTTAGGAAACAAGCGACTGTTTACTGCTGCCATCCTCGTGTTTGTGCAAGGCGGAGCTTTTTTTGTTTTGTTGTTGTTTTTCTTTTTTCTCTTTTGTATTTTTGTAATTCTTTTTCTTGTTTTGTTTTCTTTTGTTAGTTTTGTTGTTTGTTTGTTTGTTTGTTTTTTTCTTTGTATGTGTAATTTCTTTTTTTAGGGGTAGCAACTTGGATAGGGGTCTCAAACATAGGGGGTCTCACACATAAACATAGTTTTGTTTAGCTGGCTTGCTGACGTGATACCGGTCCCCATACTGTGGGAAGACCACTGCAAGAACACAAAATCCCCATGCATAGTTCTTAATGTGTTCATGGGTAAGCTGTGCTTGACCAAGTCGCGTGGCTTGCTGACCGGATACCAATCCCCATACTGTGGGAAGACCACTGGAAGAACACAAAATCCCCATGCATAGTTCTTAATGTGCTCATGGATAGGCTGTGCTTGACCAAGTCGTGACTTTGACTTTAATCCCTGTACAGTTTTATTCTTTGCACGGGCAAGCTGCTCAGCACATGACATCCTGCAAAACAGCCTTGTCATTCTTGTCATTGTCAGCCTTTTTTTTTTCCTTTTTTTTCTCACTATCTTTCCTTTCAAAACCTCTCCCGAAGCACCGTGAGCACTCCGTTGGGTGGAGCCGTGCGCTGTATCAAGCCTCCATCATCATCATTATTCTGTATTACGTTCAGGCTCAGAGCATCAGCAGCAGTGCTAGCAGTGGAGGGACAAAGCCACTGGGAGCCACCTCAAGTGCTGGGGGAGAGATGGGTGACTTTGTGTGTGGAGACGAACAGGAGGTTCATTCGCTGCTCATCATCGATCAGCACACATTTGAAGGTCAGCTTGTTTGTGCATCATGGCAGACTTTTATCATTGCTGTGCAAATTTTAGCCGCAGTTTCATTGTGTATATTGGAGAAAGAAATGTTTTCAGCAGGAAGCAGGTATTGTTATGTTTAGCGTAAGCAACATTATATTTTTTTTTTGGGGGGGGGGGGGGGGGGGGGGGGAGGGGGGTGAAAAGACTGGTCATTGACTGTGTGTTGTTTGACAATAAACTCTTTATACATCTTCATACTCCATTGATTTGTGAAAGTGGGCACACACACACACACACACACACACACTCTCTCTCTCTCTCTCTCTCCATACCTTTGGAAGAGTGACAGGGCAGTAAAAAGTGTATCCCATTACAATACAATCACCATCAAATCCCCTGGCTGTCATTCTGTCCAGTGTTGCACGCCCACACACTGATGGCGAACGAGTGTGCGACCAGCCTCATTTCCACCAAGCTTGGTGATGATCCAAACACGTACTACATCATCGGCACGGCACTCATCCACCCAGAGGAGGCAGAACCCAAACAAGGGCGTATCATCATCTTCCACTTCAGTGAAGGTACAATTCACTCTTCTTCTTTTTTTTTCTCTCTCTGCTTCGGGCATGTACAGTTTGTGAAATCTGCATGGAAAGTTGAAAGATGTTTATCAGGCTGGGCAGTTTTCAGTCATATTTCAATTTCAGCCAAATTTTCTGTCTTTCAGCCAGAAAATCGTAAGTTTCAGCCAAAGTGAAGGAAGGAGGAAAAAGGTTGCCCACATGATCATACATGTAATCCCATATGGGACTGTCTAACTTCATCTTTGAAGACTTGCACGTCAGTATCAAGGCAGTATCTTACGTTTGGGTGCCAGGAGGGGCTACTAACTGCATTATATAAAATGTTATATGTGATATTTATGACAGGAAGCGTGGAATGCGGCCCTGTCCCGCAGTCCCAAACCACATGGACCTCCATAGCATCATCTTACTATCATCCTCATCTCCATCATCATGCATAATAAAAATTGTCCCAGCTTCCAAGCCCTCCGTGGATTCCACCAATTACCAGGGAGGAATACGACTGGAGCCGGCAAAGAGTTGTGACAGCAAAAAAAAAAAAAAAAAAAAAGCTAAAATGTGTTCTCTTACATGGGGCCTTGCCCCTGTGTCCCCCCAGCAGGGTGCTGCCTCTGCACCACAACCTAGGTTTTAGTCTGTGGTTTTTTTGTTTTTTTTTAGTAATTCCCCAGCCTGCAGGCTGATTGGGCAGTGATTTCTTCAGACTTTTCCTTCGTTTGTCTCCATGGACAAGTTAACTGCGAGCCGCTTCTCCAGATGTT
>JACVVK020000692.1:197500-226615 GCA_018292915.2 Batillaria attramentaria | reverse complement strand
TAATTTCCCACCTCTCAACAATGGCTGAAAACGTATTTGTCGAGTTTTTGTCAGCTGAAAGAACAGGCAGGCAGAGTGATGTGTTGACGGCGTGATTGTGTGTCTGGGATTTTTTTTTCTCTCTCCGCTTTGTCGCGTTGTTGTTGTCGCTGATGTCATTCTTACGTGACAAATGGATCGGAAAGTATTTAACAGGTGTTGCGAAAGGGTTGTAGCGTATGTGTGGGCCTTAATATGTTGTTTTTCTGCGTCCGTCTGCTTTAATTCACGTAAGTTTTTTTTTTCTTTTTAAAGCTGATAATTATTTGCTATCTCTAGCGTAAATCCGCCTTTATTGTTGCCGGCGTGTCTCACGCGAAAGGTTCCTTGCAGAGCAGACACAGCTGTTAAGCATAGATCTTTTCTTGTGAAGCCAGAGAGCTTGCGAAACAGCCGATCGGTGACGGAGCAATTTTGGATGAAATGGCTTTTACTGCGGCTTAGTTACAATGAGTGAGTGGGCATCACAGCGTGAAAGTGTAGTGGTACAGAAAGAGTGCAATACCACCACCATCGCTGCTGACGACGACGACGACAACAGCAACAATAACAAAACAACAGCTGCAATTAAGCAGTCAAGAAGCCGAGCAGTCACACACGCCCAAACACTCAGAAAAAAAACAAACAACAACCCAAAACAAAAACAAAAACGTAACCAAGTAGCAAGAACAGCAACAGACAATGAACTTAGAGAGAGAGAGAGAGAGGTGAGGGTGGAGATGGTAATAATTCATCTTGAAACTGCAACTGAAAATGAAACAAATTATGTTCACAGAGGCAGATAGCCAGAGAGAGAGAGAGAGAGAGAGAGTGTGTGTGTGTGTGTGTTGCCCAGACGGTTTCAATCACTTTGTAGACACTGATGTACGTTTGTTTGTTTGTTTTTTTATTCTGTTTTTTCTTATTTTCACACTATACGTTGACCCACACAGACAAAGAGTGGGAATAAATTTACATAACAGTAACAGTTACAGACCAACAGTACAAAATAGCCCTAACCAGATATTACGTTCATACGCACATAAACATAGGACAACTCCCCCCCCCCCAAATCACACACAAAGGTAACAGACATCTTCGCCCCCCCCCCCCCCCCCCCCCCCCCCCCCCCCCCCCCCCACCACACACACACCCTCCAACAATATAGTACAACAAGTGTCAGGTGCATACATGAACCTGAGTCCAACAAAAACAAAAAAAAAAAAAAAAACTACTGCCCTGGTATATTAGATGGATATGACTTTGTAAACTGAACAGGGATATATATATATATATATATATATGAGTTTTATAGTACATTTAGCAGTCTTTTGTATGGGAACCAGTCAATACTGAATTTAGCAAGCTTCCAGAAAGTATGTGTTTGTATCTTTCAATTCATATCTTCGTCTGACAGATGCAATAAAGGTGTTCATTGTGGCAGTTTTTCTTCTAGTCTACATTTATAGATGTGAAACTTAGCTAACAGTAGAATAAGATCTATTACTATGTCTGTTTTCACATTTTGCTTCATTCCAAATATCACCAAAGACTCCGTGAGTATAAAAGATTCACAATGGTTACAGTTGTCATGCAGCCAAGTCTGAACTGTGGTCCAAAATAAATGTACATGAGAACAGTTCCAGAATAAATGGCTTAACGTTTCTTTCTCTTGTTGACAAAATGTACATAAAGCAGAATCAACAATTTTTCCTAAGAAATAAAAATCTTTTTTGTTGGTAAAACACGATGCCAGTAATCTGACTTGAAACCATCTAAGCTGACAATCAACTGTAGTTTTATATGGTTTTTCTAAAGATGAGCTTCCACTGAGGCAGATCAGAATACTGTAATTCCCACTTATGTACACAATCATGGTGGGTTACATTTAGTCTTGACTAGAGCTGAATAAATAGCTTTGGAACCACTGTGGTGAATGAGCTTCCACACTTTACACTGTGACATAGCACAGGAAGAGTCTTGAACTAAATCGGCACCAATACGTTTTCTATAGGCTTTCACAGCATTAACAATTCCACTGTGTAAAAGACAATTTGTCACTACATTTGGATACCGTACACAAAAATCTTCAATTGTTAAAAACCTTCCTGTGTGATCTAACAAATCTCCAACAGTCAGTATTCCATTATCTATCCACTCTTGTATATGTACAGTTCTTCGCTCTCTTATAATATTGATATTATAAAACAATTTCTCTGAGGCAAATTCACTATAGTTCTCCGGCTGACATTTATAATGAATGTTTTTTAAAATGTTTAGCTACATCAGTCCAAAACCTGTTTTACAATGTTGCATGAGGATGTTGCATATTCACCCTCCGTACAAGCAATGTTAGCAAATTCTGGACACTGAGATAGTAATATACTCTTGGTCGTAGAAGAGTCACATCCAAAACACGCCGCAACCAGGCAAGCTTCAGAGAAGCAAGAAAACTGTTTACATCAACCATTCGTATACCACCGTCTTTCATACATACTGCATGCAACACGCTGACTAACCTTACCCTTCTTTCCATCCCATAAAAGTTGAAAAACATTCTATTGAGGGTCTGACATAAACTGTGGGGATGGGTCGGGAAGGTTACTGAATAGATGTACAATTGTGGATAGTGCCAAAGTTTTTATAACAGTTATCTTTCCAAGTGGAGTGAGCTGCCTCGTAGACCATGTTGAGAGGATACAACTAATTTCACCTAGTTTATTTTCGTAATTAATCGGTCCTATCTGATCGACATCAGTGGTGAACTTTATACCTAGAACTTTAAAAATGCCAGGATTCCAGACAAAGTTGAATCCCGCATATATCTTGTTTGACAATTTTTCTTTGAACCAATCCATACTACTTTGTGTTTTTTTCAAGATTAATTTTTAGACCAGAAATAGATGCAAAATATTGAAGACTGTTTATACTCTCTACAAATGATTTCTCACTGCCGTCAAGGAATAGGGACGTATCATCAGCAAACTGAGATAGAAGGACATTCAAATTGTTAATTGTTAAACCTTAATATTTTTATTTTGACGAATTATCGACGACAAGATCTCTGCGCATATGAGGTATATGTAGGCCGAGCAGGGATCGCCCTGTCTACAGCCCCTCTCTATCTCGAACACATTCGGTTTCATGAAAAGCAGCGTGCCGCGCAGATGCTGACGGGACGATCACAGCAGTAACTTAATTCAACAGTTGATAAACCTTTCAAGGGCGCCCTTTCTTCTTCTTCTTTTTGTTGCCTCTGTTTCAAACCCTACAAGCTTTCTCTATACATCATAGAAACCAGTCGCTCATAATCATATATCCATATCGTTCACACAGGCCATCTCTTGTAGGGGGTGGGGGTGGTGTGTTTGGGAGTTTAAGGTCTTTTCCCGCCACGTATCCATCGTATGTAGTGTGTGTTGTCAAATATCCTTTGCGAGAGATGACAAAAATATCAGTGTTTCTGTAGAAACAACAACAACAACAACAACAACAACAAACGGCTCTTTGTCTGTAGGATATTCACGTGTGGTCCTTCGGCAGAAAAAAAGCAGCAGTGTTCTTCGCAACACATCTGCTTATGATGCTTATGTTTTTATCCGCAGAATTGTCTTTATGTTTTTGTTTTCTGTTGTGTTTTTTTTTCGCAGAAAAGTTCGGTTTCTTTTTCCTACAGCGACCCCCCCCCCCCCCCCCCCCCCCGCGGAACCAACCGACTTTCTGCAGATTTTTTTTCCGCAGAAAAAGTTTGAGCAGTTTTGCATGCGTACAGGTCTATGCAATCGACGAATAGACTTTGTGTCTTCGGTCCTGAGTGAATGTTCCATTGAGGGACGCTGCTTTCACCATCTCGGCGTTTCCGGCGCGTAAAGTGCGCCATTTGGATGTTCGCCTTGCTTTGAAAAGGTTCAAAAGCGAAAGGGTAAGTGGGTCGGTGTTTGGGAGTTTCACGTTTTTTTGGTGTTTTTTCTTTTCACGTTCAGAAAGCGGGTTTACTATGCCTTGCGTAGAAACCGTTTCAGAAGGCTTCTTTCTTTCTTTCTTTCTTTGCGTGTGTGTGTGTGTGTGTGTGTGTGTGTGTGTGTGTGTGTGTGTGTGTGTGTGTGTGTGTGTGTGTGTGTGTTTTGCCTTCCTTCATCATTTTCCCGTTTCATTATTCTCAATTATCATTTCTTTTCTTTTTCATGTGTGTATTATAGGCAGATAACGGTACAATCAGAGTGTACTAACACATGAATTAATGGGCAGTCTACATACATTTTAAGCACCTTTGAGTGCATACGTATTCATACGGGTGAGTTTCACGACGTATGGGTGATATCAAAGACGGGCAACGAGAAAAAGGCCAGCACAAATATGTCGCCCCAGCCGGGATCAAAAGCAATAGGACGTGCAAAGCGTTGGAGCTCGACATCTGATCTCATGTCAACAATTTTAATCTTCTGACTGATCTGTAGCAATGTGTTGCATTCAAGGGTGACAAGCGGCTTGTGGGCCTTAACAACAGTTACTAAGGGCTGCCAGAGTGGCTTCAATATTTTCCTGAAGGCGACCACGTGGTTGCAGAGCACTTTGCGTTACAGTCGCGACACTAGGGACGTGAAAAGTGTCTGCAAAGGTCGCGTTTCCTGATGCATTCACCAATGGGCAGATTTGACTGAAACCCTAGACTGCCGATGTCACACAAAATTGATAGCGTTCTGAAAGCCTTTGACGCTAAGTGCACTTCTAACTCGCTATGCAATTATTGCTATTATATGAGCATTCGGGCTTTTTGTTTTTGTTACTGGCTGTGTTGTGTTGTGTTGCGTTGTGTAGTTGCGTTGTGTTGTGTTGTGTTGTGTTGTGTTGTGCTGTGCTGTGCTGTGCTGTGTTGTGTTGTGTTGTGTTGTGTTGTTGTGTATTATTTATGTCATGTTAAGTTATGTTATGTGTCTTGCCGTATCCTGTTGTGTTGTTGCGTGGTGTTGTGCTGTGCTGTGCTGTGCTGTGCTGTGCTGTGCTGTGCTGTGCTGTGTTTGTTTGTTGTTGTTTTGATTTTGAGATCAGTACCGAATTAATGAGTCGACAGAACAAGCAGTTCCCTGATATTACCGACAATAAACAGATACTATCCGCCATTTTGACTAACTGGTTCACTGACACGTGATTGGCTCAATCTGCGAACAAACAGAAAATCTCACAGAGCTGCACTGCACAACGCGCACGCTAATTATGTTGTTGCGGTACTTGCTTCAGCTGACAAAACACACGAGTGACTGACTTCAGTGTCGAGGTATTGACAGAACGGTTGCCAATGTCCAGCTGACTGCGACAAGCGGGCCAGGCGATTAATAAAGTGACTGATGCTAGCCCGGGCAATACATTGCTCCAGAACAATCAATCAAACAAACTTTGTAATCATTGATGCGTGTCTGACACTGAGAGCATCCACTGTTTTGTATCTCGTGTCTCTCCCTGGGAGCCGGAACTGCTATTTCGCTCCCCCCCCCCCCCCCCTCACACACGCACGAACACACGCGCGCGCGCGCACACACACACACACACACACACACACACACACACACACACACACACACACACACACACACACACACACACACACACCGGCCTGGACCCACACACCACGGGGTGCAGCCCAAATGGTTTCGAGTGCTTCCGGTGCTACGCCGCTTCACAAGTTTGGCCAATGGTTGCTCTCACGCCAAGCCATTCATTTCAATCATGATTACGCATGCAGAGGTCTTTGCATTGTCGTAACGTGTTAGTTAAAGTTGTTATCTGGTTGATAAACGGCCCCTTCCCTGAATTCAATTCAATTCAATTCAATTCAATTCAATTCAATTCAAATTCAATTCAAATTCAATTCAATTCACGTCGAATTCAATTCAATTCAATTCAATTCAAATTCAAGTCAATTGAATTCAATTCAATTCAAATTCAATTCAAAATATGTTACTTTTTTAAGAAATAAAATCTAAACCTAAAATCTAAAGAAAATTGACTTAGGACTCACATAATGCCTCTTTCTCAGTTTCACGCCATCCGACCAAAGTCCGTTGGAAACACTTAGAACTCAAATTTGAAAATAGGAACACTCCGTGCTACGTACCGTTTGGAAACACTCTGTCCAGGCGGTGCTACTTTTGAAGCGGGTGGAGTAGCACCGGAGAGACACGCGTCTATTTTGACTACACCCCGTGATCATGCATACCCCCCCCCCCCCACACACACACACACACACAATTACCCTAGAGTACGGTTCTCACGTGCACGAGTCAAATGTCATGTCAACGCAGCCACGCGTGTAAATGTCAATTTGACACTGACACATCAACAAACTCATCCTGCGTGTTCGTTCGATCGAAAGCAGCATGGGACTGCCAGGCCAGCTATCAATATCGTGATCACGGAAATCGCTCTGTTCCTGCCTGCGCTCATCCCACGACTCATGTTGCCGGTGTTACCTTCGGTGTGTGGCCCTGAAATACACTGGGGATCGTATGTTTGTGTCACGTTCACTGTATGTAGCCTATTGTATTCTGCGCTGTGGAGCAATGCAGCTACTACCGGTTTGGGGTGGTGAAGAGAGAGAGAGAGAGAGAGAGAGAGAGAGAGAGAGAGAGAGAATATAATCTTTATTTTCAAATGATAAAAGTTTTGGCAAAAATCAAAAATGCAATGTTCCAGAGATAGAGAGAGAGAGAGAGAGAGAGAGAGAGAGAGAGAGAGAGAGAGAGAGAGAGAATAAATGACAGTAATCTTTATTTTCCAACGGTAAAAGTTTTGGCAAAAATAGCATATTCGAACTTGCGTTGCTATATATTACGAAACGACGAGCAAAGGAAGGAAATCTAGAAACTACAGAAATACATAAAAAGGTGTAGAAACAAGTTACAAACAATGAACACACACACACACACACACACACACACACACACACACACACACACACACACACACACACACACACACACATACACACACACACACACGTATTTGAGCCTATGCTGCTCACATGAGGGGTACTTTCAACAGATCTGTGTATAAGCTTTATCTTGGTCCAATAAATACTTGAAGAGACTGTCCCAAAGGAAGCAAGCGAAGGATTTAAAGAGTATTGCAAAATTTGAGAGAGAGAGAGAGAGAGTGAAAGAATAAATAATTCATTCCTACTCGGAGACCGGGGTGATCGAGTCATAGCCTATGTTCCCCCAGGTCTGTGGTCCTACAGCAACCGTAACCCTCACCCTAACCCAACCCTCAACCCCATCCCAAATTCTAACCTAACCCTAGGCATGTATGTCTTATGACACATACAAGGATTATGACACATGTATTAGAGCCGGGAACATAGACCCCATCATCATTAACAGAAGGACAATCACATCCACTCCCAAAGGGGTCAGCCCTATGTTCCCCTAAGTCTGTGTTCCCGACTCTATGTTCCTTTTTTGTGTCATTACATACTCAGGGTTAGGTTAAGATAAGGGTAGGGATTTAGGGCTTAGGGTTAGGGTTTGGGTTTATTGTTTAGGATTTAGGGTTACATGCTTAGGGTCGGGTTAAGATTAGGGTAGGGATTTAGGGCCTAGGGTTATATTTTTGGGTTAGGTTTAGGTCTGTCGTTTAGGGTTTAGGGTTTAGGATTCAGGTTGCTGTAGGAACATAAAACAGGGGGAACATAGACGTGCTCCCACTACCAACATCACCACCAGGGTTAGGGTTAGGTTTAAGGTTTCAGGTTTCAGGTTTAAGGTTTATGGTTAAGGCTCAGAGTTATTAAAGACGGTCAGGGTTTATGGTTCTTGGTTTCTCGTAGGGTTGCTATAGGAACAAAGAGCTGGTGGAACACAGACCTACTACAACATCACCACCATCACCGCAACCACCAACAATAGCAACAACACTATCACTACCGCTGACATCACCGTGTCAACAACATCAACATCACCACCACCACCACCACCACCACGAAAAAGAATTTAAAAAATGTCAAGACCCCAAGATAGACTTGTCTAGAATGTCAGTTTAATTTGCAGTTTATTATTAGCCGCCCGGTCAGAAGGGTAATATATCAAACAACCAGATCTTTCTGGTTGAAAATCACCGACATGATTTCACCCTCTTCGAACGAGGCAGTCCTCTTTAAATCCACAACACTCTTTGGCAATCTCAGGTTTTATACTCTCGTGGGGAGACTTAAACGTGATAGTCCGCTGCCTCGTAAGTTTTCAGGAAGAACAACAGTTTAACGTAGGCTAAATTTGCAGCAAGCCACGAGCTTCGCCGTCGTTTCAAACGCTCAATCAATATTTTCCTTTTTCAGCCTTTTTCGTGGGAGCGGCAGGAAAGGCAGGTTACGTAATCACAAACAGGGACCTTCTGCCAATCACTGCACGAGATGTTCGCCTACCTGAAAGAGCAAAGTCAGCCAGGAGAGTTGAGCAGTTATTGTAGAGAATGAAATTCAAACCGGTTGGGTGTGAACACAAGTAGGCAGTGCAATTGGAAACACGGCTGACTGCTCCTTGTTCTGTTTCTTTCTGACGCCTACATCAGACGGGTTAGATTGAGCAAACTGCTATAAAGACACTGTGAGAAGCCATTGACACGTCGCACTCTCCTTTGTGTCAAAACGCTCAGGTGTGTTTTGTGGCATTTCAGCGTTAATGCTGCTGTCCGCCTAAACATTTAGCTTATTACCGAGCCAAGTTTATGGGGAAAGGGGGAGTGTGTGGTGGGAGGGGAGCTGGGCGAATTAGGGATGGGGGTGGGGTGGTGGATGGGATGGGGAGAGGGAGGAGGAGGAGTGATGCTTGTCTGATCAGCTGCTTTGATTTAAATATCTTTTGGGGGATACAGCTGCTGCTAAGCTTACCCAAAAGTCTCACTGAAAATTCTCAGTTCAGTTCAGTTCAAGAGTGTCTTTGCGCTCGGAAACTCTTACGTGCACTCCAGCCCATTCTCTCAGTAATCTCTCAGTGTCGTCTTTGAGGCCGTAACTACATTGATAGTGAGGAAGGTAGTATTGAACTTATTTATCATGACTAGAAATGCAGCACTGATGGACAGCCAATCAAGTCCAACGCCCAACATAGCAAGAGAGAGAGAGAGAGAGAGAGAGAGAGAGAGAGAGAGAGAGTGTGTGTGTGTATGTGTGTGTGTGTGCTGCGATATATGTTGGTTTGATGGTTTGATTAGACACTTTCAGTGTGTTAGTTGTTGTTGTTGTTTTTTTTTACACCTGTCCAGTCTCTAGTAATAAGGGACGAACAGAATGTTTTGAACCGAGAGAGAGAGAGAGAGAGAGGGAGTCTAACGTCCTTTTCCACCACATAGAGTGATCTCAAAGAGGGGGCAACGATGAAAAAGCCGGCACAAATGTTTGGCCCCCGCCGGGATACGAACTCACAACCCGAGCATTAGAAGTCCGGCTCCCCAGAGAGAGAGAGAGAGAGAGAGAGAGAGAGAGAGAGCAACATCCAGCCGCCAATTGCTTTGGCACAACGGCGACAGAAATGCTGTCATTAGCCGACTCCAGAAATGTCAATACTAGCCGTACCTTGTTGGGCAAACAGTGAATTAACCTCATGGATTCGCTTCTGTTTTGTGTAGTTTGAGGATGGGTTCGTCTCATGGGCGTGGGATGACCTTTAGAGTCTTGAGGAGTCTTGAGGAGTATTTTAACTTCAATTGCTGGATCGATACACGCGTTCTCTTCTTCATAGTATGGAAAGCGCACGTTAAAGTTAATGTGCATACGCGATGAAGTGCGAGATGTGCGTATGTATAGTGTGTTCACAGTTACGTGAGAATACAGTGGCCACGGTTGCCGAGTCTGCACGCGACAACTGACTCATTTTGGGCTCGGAAAAATCCTAACCCTGCCAACCAGAAGATCGACGCGACCGTGGGACTGAGCATGGGCCCACCGTTTCCATCGATTACAAAGCCCTTAAATAACTTATGCGGAAACATTTGAGACACAAGCAGACACCGCAGGTGACAAGTGACTCATTTTGGGCTAGGAAAACTCCTAACCCTGCCAACCAGAAGATCGACGCTACCGTCGGACTGAGCATCGGCCCACCTTTTTCATCGATTACAAAGCCCTCATATAACTTATGCGGAAACATTTTGAGACACACACAGACATGTGACCCTTGCAACATCAAGCATGCTAGGGACAAAAGTTGAAGCTACACGTAGCCTGCTGTTCATGGTAAGAGGAGACCAAAACATTAATGCAGATTGCTACCGCTATATTGCTTCAGGAAATCAATACTGAGGATACAGTTTCCGTGCGGTTGAAACGAATTTGGGATGCAGATCATGCGACAATAGATGTGCGCTGTGTTGATGCGTTTCGTATTGTTTGAGAGAGAGAGAGAGAGAGAGAGAGAGAGAGAGAGAACGAATGAACGAACGAAACTTTATTTTACAAGGATAAAAGATTAGGTACGCACACCTGTCTTACATCTTTTCCTTGCTAGGCTACTGATATATATATATATACAAAGTAAGCAAAGTAAGCTCTAACTAGGTAGAGCATACACATACACACACACACACACACACACACACACACACACACACACACACACACACACATACACACACACGACCATGCTACTACTTACATAAATCAAGCAATACTAAAAAAAAAAAAGGGGGGGGGGGAACAAAGGATGTGATAGGTGAACAATGCAAGAGAGAGAGAGAGAGAGAGAGAGAGAGAGAGAGAGAGAGAGAGAGAGAGAGAGAATAATCTGTATTTTCATTTTCCAACGGTAAAAGGTTGTTTTTTGTTGTTGTTTTTTTTTTTTTTTTTTTTTGGGGGGGGGGGGGGGGGAGAGAGAGAGAGGGGGGGGGGGGGAGAATAATCTTTATTTTCCAACGGTAAACGTTAAGAGGGGGGGGGGAGAGAGAGAGAGAGAGAGAGAGAGAGAGAGAGAGAGCGAGAGAGAGAAAGAGAGAGAGAGAGAATAATCTGTATTTTCATTTTCCAACGGTAAAAGGTTTTGGTGTTTTTTTTTTGTTTTGTTTTTTTTTTGTTTTTTTTTTTTTTTTTGGGGGGGGGGGAGAGAGAGAGAGAGAGAGAGGGGGGGGGAGAATAATCTTTATTTTCCAACGGTAAACGTT
Organism: Batillaria attramentaria; assembly: GCA_018292915.2. NCBI lineage: Eukaryota > Metazoa > Mollusca > Gastropoda > Batillariidae > Batillaria > Batillaria attramentaria. The sequence continues at coordinate 215,452 of JACVVK020000692.1, read as the reverse complement.
AAGAGGGGGGGGGGGAGAGAGAGCGAGGGGGGGGAGAAAATAATCTTTATTTTCCAACGGTAAACGTTAAGGGGATGGGGGGGGGGGGGGGGGGGGAGAGAGAGAGAGAGAGAGAGAGACTCTCCGTTAATGTGAAAGACTTCTCCGCGATTTCCCTACAGCTGTGATGTATCTTGCAGCCACAATCTAACGTCCCCGTTTGTCTTGGGAGCTAACTGAGCCGAAAAGACATTATCTGTTCAGTCGGCCTTGCAAGCAGACAGACAGACAAATTCTAAAACGTTAGCAGACAAAAGAGTGCTCCTCCGGGTATATTCTCCTTATTGGTAATTCCTTTGAGCGTTCACCCGTGAAATATCGGAAACCACACATACAAATTAGTCTTAATCCAAGCAACATCTCATATCCTCTACTGGTATCTGGAGGAAAATAAAAAGACGTTAGCGCCCACTAAATCCACAACGGTTGGTCCCTTCCTGCGATGACAGTAGCCCCCGGAGCTATACAACTCCTTTTCTCTGCTGTTATCGCGAGAAAGGACATGAGCGCCTATCAACTCCATGTGCGCTGGGGACCTTTTTCTAGATATTTATAACGGCAGGCCTGATTGAAATCAGATTGCTGCAATAGCTTGGGTATTGTCGGAGACACGGGCATTAAGTTATTACATTCTGGCTTGTCTGAGGCCGGTCTTCCAGTCCTCGGGGGCAGATAAGTCTGTCCCCTAAAGGGCTGCTCCCGAAAAAAGGATTTTTATGGACTCGCTAAGTAATAGCGCGGGAATGAGGCAATAAACGATACATGGAAGCGGCGAGGTGTGGAAAGTTAGGGGGGGGGAATGAGAGGAAATTTTCGACAAGTTAGCCCACACACAGTCACGAAACCTTGTGCGCTGCCGAATCCAATACATTCAGTCTCACCCACGCTGGGTTGTGTGAGGGAGGGAAAACAAGATAAACCGTCAAAGCAAATGAAAAATTAATGCATAATTATATTTACAGCCGTACGAGATTTGATTGGTTGGTTGGTTGGTTAGTTGGTTGGTTGGTTACGTGTGTAACGTTAATTTCGTCCACAAAAGCAGGGTGGCCGACCTCGGTCATGGACCGAATCGATTTTGAAATGTCCGAATATTTTCTCACCAATTCGGACGTAATTATCATTATTTCCTATCACGATTTCTGTGCCATAGCCGTCATGATTCGGGATGGATGTTCTTCACTTCTTCGGTCATCCAAGACGGATGTCTTATTTTAGTTCCTAAGGATATGAAGCTCAGTACATGACATCGAAGAGGGGGCAACTTGGAAAAAGCCAGCTCGCACACACACACACACACGCACACACACACACACACACACACACACACACACACACACACACACACACACACACACACACACACACACATGTATATGTATATATGTATGTGTTTTTGTTTTTTGTTTTTTGTTTTTTAGGGGGAGGGAGGGGAGGGGGGTGGGGGGGGCTCAAACCAGGTTTCGAACTCACGACCCGAGGACTGACAGTTCAACGCTCTACCAGTTCGGCTATCCCGGAGTATAATTATGGAGCTGGGAAGTACATCCCATAATACTCCGGGGCTCTTCCCGCTTTGTGGATGTACTCCCTCCTAGGCTAGGTCAGACATACCCCACCCTCGCACGCCAGATTTGATTCCAAACTGGAAACACCCCACTAATGAAACAAATTTTGAGTTTCCAGTGGCCTGGACTAGAGGGAGTACATCCAGCTTTAAGCGGGAAGTGCCCCGGAGTAGAGCCCAAATTGTACACGGCTGACATAACTGTACAAGGCCCGTACATAAACGTCAGACTGGCCAAAATAAGACGGAACTTCAAATCGATTTAAAATGTCATCTGGGGAAAAACAGGCACAATCCCTCGTGAAAACCGTGGCGCATAGGCCCTTGTTAAAATGACGGTGGAACTACGTACGCCCACCAGTGGCAGTGTACCGTGAATTTTATTTTTCTTTACAAAAAAAAAAAAAAAAAATCTCAAACATCTGTAAATAGAATTTGTCAGCTTTGAAGACGCATCATTCGGTTAAGTATCATCTGGGAATTTGAACAAACAGCGCCTCCAAATTAAGCTGCACTCAGTCGATATTCCGCCAACTTACTCTGCGCTTTTTGAAAAGCGTGCTAGTGCTTTCAAGCTGCAAATCAAATTGTGTGAGCAAACAGTTATAAGCTATAGGGAATAAGAAGTAACAGAGCCTCGCAAGCTGCACTCAGCCTATGTTCTCCCGATTTATCCTGTGTTTTGAAAAGTACACTTCTGCTTTCAAGCGGCGAATCAAAGCTCCTGAGAATATGAACAAACAAAACCTCCAAAGTAAGCCGCACTCAAACGATATTCTGCCAACTGATTCTGTGTTTGGAAAAGTTCACCATTGCTTTCAAGCACCGCATCACCCTCTCTTGCTTGTAGCTTCGCCTCACTGTATATGCAGAGGGAAATTTGCCAGTCTCTCGCGGGGCGAGAGTTATTGAAGAAAGTTTCTAACCAGAGATTATCCAGCGGGAAAGATTGTCCGGGTTCACCGCTTACCCCACTAATGCGTCTGGTGGCGATAGCGAAACCACCGCGGGCCGTCATCTTCTGGGGAGTAAGCCGAGGACAAACACAGAACCAAACCTCTCGCAACGTTTCTCTGACCGCTTCGTCGGAACTCTTTGAGTGTTCTGTTTGCTGACCACTTCACTCTCCCGGATAATGTCCTGTCCCGTCTTCTCGGTTGGTGCTTTCCAGAGGTCTAGAGTTGGTCAGAGAGTTTGTGCGGGAATTCTAAAGACCAATCTACCTTGTTTTATGTGCAGGGAGGTTATTTTCTTCAATCTGGACCGCTTAAACGGGAGAAGTAATTTCTCGTATATATGGTGATTGTAGGCAGGATTGAATATGATCCGGGTCTCGGTTCCATTACAGAAGTTCTAATTTGGGGGAAAGAGTGCATTCACAATCGCTGTTATGTAGCATAGACGGTCCAAACATTCTGGGACGGGATTACAGAGGACTTTTGAGTCTGATGAAAATTAATGGTGAAGTAAGACTCTGATTGTACAGTGCTTCGCCAAGCGCTCAGTATGTGGCGGTTTTAAAAACGGGTTAATCGGGTCAAATCAACACACACACACACGCACACACACACACACACACACACACACACACACACACACACACACACACACACACACACACACACACACACAGGCTGGCAGTAGACAAAAGTATTCCCGTCTGAAAGAGACAAACAAAACAAGGAAAAACAAAACAAAATCTAAACAAAAACGAACAAACAAACCAACAAACAACAACAAAACATCAGCACACACACACACACACACACACACACACACACACACACACACACACACACACAAACAAACAAACGAACAATGTAACTGTTATCCAGGCGGTTCAAGCCAAACTGCTAAAAGCGATGCTAAGGTTTCCAGACGCGGCTTTCCAAAACCTCAGGAAAAAAAAAAAAACCCTCTGTTTTCAAAGCAGATCCGCAGCTTTCAGTCCATTCAAACACACTCTAGCCACTGTTTTCTCTCCCACGCTGATATCACATTGAAAAGGATTCTCGAGCTCCAAAGACTGGGAAGCAGGGAGGAAAGTTACTGTTAGAAGAGCCCGAGAACGAGCTCAGAAAGCGGAATCCCAACCACCTCTCAGCGTGATTAGCTGTTGGAACAGCCTCCTCGTACCCAGATAACGAGTCCGGTTATTGGAACGGCAGAAGAAGGCGATTCCGGTGGTTGCCCACTCTGGAACCACTACAATGGTCCTCGTGTTGGTATCGGAGTGACGAGGTGTCGAGATGGTTTGCCGTGGAGGAGTGCGATAGCCACTGAGGGCGTTATATGCACTCCGCTTCGGAATATTCTCATCAGTGTAGTTAGCTCAAACAACTCTCTTACTGTTCTTAAAGCCGTTCTTGAAATTCGTACTCATTTTAAACAGGCTGATTCCAGCTTTGCTAAGCCAACTTACGTTTTGGAACAGTTTCGCTATTGAGTGCGCATCAGAGTAATCTATCCCATAGTCAATGTTGTTTACTGACACTTTGCGCGAGCATTCGACCATTCAAATTCTACGACTGACTGTTGTTACACTACTTGAGCGCTCAGTGCGGTCGCCACGGCATCGAGTACGCTTCTGTTGACTCAGTGCCAGCATTGCAGACGCTGTCACGCTCCAAGGTGTCTAAGTGGTGTGATGACACATACAACGAAAACAGCTCAGAACGACATGTGAGCATAAAAATTATACATATTACTCCTTCAAGTAAACAACAACAACAACAACAACAACAATAACCACCTCGCCGTAGAGCTCTGTGTCTGCAAAAGCGGTCGGTGGTCTTGTATTTACGAGACTTCGCCACCAATGCGAGAGGTCAGGTTCGAGTCCCACTGGAGGCAAAAAATTCTTCCTTCTCGTACGTGGGAATGTTCATTTGGACCGATCGTCGGGGGTTCTCTCCGGGCACTCCGGCTTCCTCCCCCTCTGCTTTGGAAATGTTCAACCCCCAAAACTGGAAATAAATGCAATTCTAAATTCCAAAACTTAAATAACTGAGCTGACCCTTCGCACCACGTGTTTGTAATGTGTTCAAGCCCAGTGTGTGAAAGAACGCGTGTGATTCACGTGAGCGTGCGTGTTGTGTTCAGATCGCGGCGCTTTGACCCAGTTCAAGAAATTGGGTATAGCGCATATATATTTCACTGTTATTATTATTATTATTATTATTATTATTATTATTATCCTAATGATTAATGTGATTATTATTATTATTAGGGGAGCCAGGGTGGCCGAATGGTAGAGCGTTGGACTTCTAATGCTCGCGTCGTGAGTTCGTATCCTGGCTGGGGCCAAATATTTGTGCTGGCTTTTTCATCGTTGCCCCGTCTTTGATATCACCCGCATGTGGTGGAAAAGGACGTTAAACCCCCTGACACCCACCCACCCTATTATTATTATTAGAAGAGCTTCACCACACACTCCAAGACTTCAAAGCCAGACATGAAAGGCGTCTTCAAAAACATCCCCCACTCCCCCCACACACACACTTTAAGGCTAAACTGAAACTTTTGTAATACTGCTCCTAGACTTTTAAGCTCCGTCTGCTGCCAAATGCCACAAAGTACATTGGTAGAGTACATCGCGCCGACATCATGGCCTCCATTTTCCTCTCTTCACGACTCGATCTGGGGACACGTAGAAGACCGTAAGACGAGTCGAAGATCGTTTGTGGTATTTGGATCTGTTACAATGCGTCTAGTTGATGCTGATCTGAGGATAACGTCGATGGTGCCATGGGACTGAACTTTCACGGACGGTCTGAACGTTAAGACGTACTAATGTGGGTTAATGCTTTTACTGGACTCTGTCTGGACGTCCATTTCCTGAACTCTAAAATTTAATACCGTCATTACACAAAAGGTCTATTTCGGATGCTGCCTAAGGACAGTTCTGGAACCGACATGTACCTTGATCTATGGGCGATTTGCATTTCCTTTTTTTTTTTATAATCTGCAACGGGAACATCCTGTTGCTCTTCTAATTCAGACTGACGCAGACTAACATATATCAGTAACCCGCACAATACATAGTCCTTACTGTCTCGTTTTCTGAAATGAGGGTGACTGAGTGACTGACTCACGCTTTAGTTTGTAAGGTTCGGATGGAAGACACGTAGGTGTTTCTTACTAACTGGTCTTGCGACACCACAAACATAAATCATGGACTGAGAGAGAGAGAGAGAGAGAGAGAGAGAGAGAGAGAGAGATGATGATGATGATGATGATGATGATGATGATGATGATGATGACGAAAACGTTTTTTTTATTCAGCATAGAGCATTTAGGCATTGCTGCCTCTCTTACAAGCTGTCCGAGAGAGAGAGAGAGAGAGAGAGAGAGAGAGAGAGAGAGAGAGAGAGAGAGAGAGAGAGAGAGATGATGATGATGATGATGATGATGATGAAACTTTTTTTATTCAGGATAGAGCATTTAGGCATTGCTGTCTGTCTTACAAGCTGTCCAAGAGAGAGAGAGAGAGAGAGAGAGAGAGAGAGAAAGAGAGAGAGAGAGAGAGAGAGAGAGAGAGAGAGAGAGAGAGAGAGAGAGATGATGATGATTGATGATGAAACTTTTTTTAATTCAGGATAGAGCATTTAGGCATTGCTGTCTGTCTTACAAGCTGTCCAAGAGAAAGAGAGAGAGAGAGAGAGAGAGAGAGAGAGAGAGATGAATTCTCTCATTTGGAATTTCACTTTCTGTTAGAATTTCAAAGACTGCGGGGAAAAAAAAAAAAAAGATTTCCACTTCAGTTGTCCACGACAGATTTTTCTTGACAATTTTCTTATCTTGTTAAACGAATCGTTATGAAGATATGGTAATTTCTGAGTGGCCAAATGCTGCTTCTACCTTCTGGATCCTCCATCCTGACAGTTGACATTGCATCAGACATTCAGTCATTATGCGCTATCAGGACTCCACTTGTTCTGTCTCACAACAAACCAGACGTTTGTTTATCTTGTCTGTTCTTCCGTTTGTATTGCTGCTCTGTGCTGTTTTTTTTTTCTTCTTTCTTTCTTTCTTTTTTTTTTCTTTTTTGTTTTTGTTTTTTGGTCTCATCGAATTTCCTTCTGATAAGCCACTAGTGTGATTTGCCAGTTCGAGTTATGCGTGGACATTCAACAGCGCTAACCAGTTACAGCCAGTAAATTACCGATTTGATAATGAAAAATGAAGAAGCAGAAGCAGCAGCAACATCAACAACAACTGAGAAAAATCCCCTCCGCCACGAGCAACAATAAACAACCGCCAGAAAACAACACCACCACCAACAACAACAAAACAAAACCACCTCCCCCAAAACAGCAAGAACAACAACAACAAAACAAAACCCCTCTCTCCTCAACACAACAACAACAACAACCAAAAAAAAACCAAACACACACACACACACAAAGAAAGAAAGAAACAAACAAACAACAACAACAACAACAACAACATCAACAACAAAGAAACAAACCAACAAAAAACCCAAACCAAACCAAACCAAACCAAACCAACCAAAATGACTGTGGTTTTCAGAATGTTCGTCTTTGGGCTTGGAGTTTGGTCAGTGCCTTGTTTGTGGGTTTATTGTCTTCTTTTTTTTCCACCACAAAAGGGCGATGTGAAAGACGGGGAAACGTGCTAAACTTATACACAAATATTTTGTCCCCAGTCGGGATTCGAACTCACGATCTGACCATTGACAGTCCAAAGACGTAGCAGATGGACAACCCCGATGGAATAAGGCAAACTTACTTTCCAATTAGGAATTCACTCCTGAGTAAAAAAAAAAAAAATCGTAAAAGAAATTCTTATTCCTGAGTAAAAACAAGAAGAAGAAGAAGAAGAAGAAGAAGAAGAACAACAACAACAACAACAACAAACAAACAAACAAACAAACTCGTACGACAGAATTACTCTCTTGGTTTGGGGATATTTCTGTAGTACAGCGGTTTTTTTTTTACTCTGGAGTAAAAACTTCTTACATTTACACTCGGAGTAAATGCAACGTGGGAGTAAGCCGGTTTGTCGTGTTACACCAGCTGCTCCCCTTGGGTCTGGACACTTTGTCAGGATACCCTCAGTTAAAACAGTCCGACAGGCTACATCATTAGCAAAAAAATATCATGTACGTCCGTGGGTTTTTTTTTTCTTTTCCCCAGCTACCTTTACAGGTTATCTCAGTGTAATGTTCTCGCACGAATAAGACCAAGCCTGCCTGATGCTTCGTTTTATGGCGATTACACCCACTGTTATAACTATCAAGTCATCTAAAGCCTTTAGCGAATGAACCACTCAACGAGGCCCGTAAGGACTTGTCTATTCTACGAGAAAAACCTGTCATTAGAAGACGACCCGATGTTACAGCTGAATGTTCCGTCGTTTCTCCGACGAAATGAGACACACCTTCGTCGTAAGGGGTCTTATGCACGAAAAGAGACTAGAGTATTCCGAGACTGACTTGGCTCTGGTCTTGGACGTATTACGCCGGGATTGTCATCAGCGTGTTTTTGCAATGCATGAAGGGAGACGTCTCCTGGTACTTGTCCTAGTCAATGCTTATGCATCTCGGACTCAGATTATAGTCAGATAAGTCTCTCTCTTACGTCCTAGTCTTTCTCTCCATGCAATGGACCACTGGGATCTGATGCACGAAAGGAGAGTATACTAGTCAGAGACTTTGAGGTCTGGTCTAAGACTCACTACGTCGGGACTATCATCAGCATGCATTACCGTTCAGTCCCTGAAACAGCCGCAGACTTGTGTTGGTATCTATTTATGCATCTCGTACAAATCTTTTAGTCTCAGTTTAGTCAAATTATTTTAAGTTTCGGGCTTTCGTCCAGTTGTCTTTCCCCTGGGACATCTGTTCGAGAGTGGTGAATGCGCAACGCTATACATGACTGGAGATGGTACTCCTGCTTAGTCAAGCAAGTCTCGGGCCTTGGTTCCAGTCTCTTTCCATGCATTAAATCCCTGGAACACAGTATTCTAAAGCCGCTGTACGTTGTCTAAATTCGTTTCATGACGCGGTGGAGATGGTACTCCTGCTTAGTCAAGGTAGTCTCAGACTTTGATCCCAGTCTCTTTCCATGCATTAAATCCCTGGAACACATCATTCTGAAGCGGTGAATACGCAGCGCTGTACGTCGACTCCATTAGTTTCATGACGTGAGACGGTACGCCCGCTGACTCAAGCTTGTCTCAGACTTTCGTCTTAGTGTCGTTCCATGCATTAGGCCCCCGGGACATCTCTTCTGCAGAGGCGAATGCGCGACGCTATACGTTTTCTCCATTAGTTTCATGGCCGGAGATGGTACTCCCGGTACTCCTGGGTCCACGGCAAACAAGAGCCTGACATGAGGAGAAGGTTTTATGACGCACGCTAACAAGCGGACTGTCGTGGGGTAAATGAAGGTCTTAACATCGACTGGCTCGCTTGCCTTGTGTTAAGTTTGTTTTTTTTCCCCCAACTGGCTAATTATTGGGTCTTGCTGTTTTCCTCCTTCGGTGAGTGGATCCCTGTGTTTTAATTCCGGTTGATGACTTGGTCCGCGGGGTGTCGGAGCGAGGAACCCAGTGGGAGGCAATACAATTCTTCCTGAATGAGTTTTCCACTCTTGCGTCGTGGTCGTTTCTTGTGTTTTTGGTTTATTTTACTTGTGCTCCTTTAATTGAACATGTTTCTAATTCCTTCCATTCTGTCTTGTTTGGATGGACTTTTGTTTCTCTCTCTCTCTCTCTCTCTCTCTCTCTCTCTCTCTCTTATATTGGCTTATATTTAGTTGTTTGCTTCGTGGTTGTCCTTGACTGTTTGTTTGTTTTGGTTGCTTGATTTTTTTTTCTTTCTCTCTTTTGTAATTTAGGGTAGCAACGGCAAGTTTGGAAATGGTAATTGTGCTAATAGCCATACCGTTTATAAATAAAGGATCATTGTCATTGTCATTCTCTCTCTCTGTCTCTTCCTGTTTTCTAGTTTCCATTTTCTTGAGACTTCGCGAGAATGAGAGAGCGAACAGAGTTGAGTGTTGGGGAGTGCCCGGAATATTGTTATTTTGTTACTTGTTTCTGGCTTACCCAAGCCTTTTTTTTACCAACCGTAATGTTAATCATTAATTTTCGTCAACAAAGATCCTGCAAAACCCAACCACTTTCAACGGTTTTCTTTTTCATCTCAGTTTTGTTGTATTTTTTCTGTCCCACCATTAGACTAATCAGACATAAGTTGCGTCTTATTGGGTATCGCTTGGTTTGGACTGTGATGGAGTTCTGTGCACTTCTGCTGTTGTGCTGCTGCTGTGATGTGATGTGATGTGGGGTGGTCTGTTGTAATTTATAGTGATGCAATATGTGATAGATGGCAGGTCACTGTTTTTAGGTGTGAGAGTGCCAGCATGTAGATGGTTGGAGTGGGTGTGTATGGCCATATGAGTGAGTGTTTGGCATGCTTTTTATGAGACCACAAAGCAATGTTCCACATTTGGAAATTCAATAAATTCCTTCTTCTTCTTCTTCTTCTGTTTTGGTATGGGTGCTAGGTCTTATATCTGGTTCCTTTTACATTTCATTTCACTGGTTGTCGTCCACACATCTCCAAGGTTGAAGAATACAGGCTTGCGCGGCGTTAAGCCCTAAATAACTAACTAACTAACCGAAGAATACATGCCACAAATCCAAGTCACCCTCCATCCCCTCCCCTCCCCCCTCTCCTCCCCCACAACTCCACCACCTCCCTACACACATACATACCAAGCTCAGAACAGGAAGCAAGCTTATGCACACGGATCGATCGTCAGAGAACTTTCAATCTGCCTGATTGAATGAGTTTGCACTTCTTACAATCCGGATTGTTTAATCAAAAACGTAATTCTCTCCAGCACCGCAGTCATCGCTCCGCTTTGCAGGGCCGCGAGTTGATTGCTCATTTGCCTTCCGATCGCCAAGAACGAGTTTCTGGCAAAAGCCTTTTAAACCAAATCGTAGATTCCAGCCCCGTTGCCAGTCCTGGGGAAATCTCGGATGGTGATTTCATTTGACGTCGGACAGAAAGACACAATTATCTGCCCGGAACTTAGTTCTAGACGCTGCGCACGCGCAAACAAACTCACGGGGCTTCTCTAACTTTAATTCGCGAGAGCGACATTGTCCGGAACGGTCAAAGGTTCGGTAGTGGAAGGAGAAGAGGGGGAACCATGTTTGAAAAGGGGTTTGTCGCCTCAGCCGTGACTGGAGTTTGTTTTCTCCAGCACCCGTTTTCTCTACACGGTTCGGGAGCTCTCCCAAAGAAGAGCTGGCAATTAGGCTGAAGCATCAAAAGGCCCATACAGCGAGGCCGTGCTAAACTAAACATTGATCCGTTCCAATCTCTCTCTCTCTCTCTCTCTCTCTCTCTCTCGTCCAAGGCCCTGATTTCCAAATACGGTGTTGAGAAACCTGGTGGAGGGTCTGCCAGCCTGGTTTCTGTCCACATTCGGGTCAGACGACTAAGACCTCTTCCTCCCTTCCTCACACAAATTATTTTTTAAAGGTTTCTGTTCCCTGGCTGTTTGCCTACGATTTGTTTGGATTCTGTCTGGTGACCGCAAATTGGGACAGAGTAAAGTCTGCAAACTGCTGTGCGGAGTCCGACAGCAGTCTTTTACAGGCCTCTTGTCGATGGTTGTTGACAAGCGGCGGGGGGGGGGGGGGGGGGGGGGGGGTGTCCAGACTTACAACTGACAATTCACGGCAGGCCCGTAGCTTCAAATACCACTTCACTTCGGGTTGGTTGAGGCTGGGGGACAGCTCGGGAGCATGTATACTTACAGATAAGCATCTTTGGCTTTGAATGGATCAATGAAACGAAGGACGTTTCACAGTTTGGGCGGGGGTAATTATAGAGATCTGTGCTTGCCTTCCTGCTGGAAACCTCTGCGGAATCAGTCTGTGAGGGTGAGGTGGTGGTCGGGGGAGGGGGGGGGCAGGGGGCAGGACAGGAGCAATGAAAGAGACTTTGGAAGAAGAGCTAAAGCTGTTATAAGTGCACTTGGTTCGTGGGATTACCAGCAAAGGTCGCACGTAAAAATAGTTCATTCTTCCGTTTTGGTACCGCCTGCACTGACTGCCATCAGTAGCAAATAGAGGCGACTCCTCTCACGTGACTTGTTTACTCATTGCAGCTTCAATGGTCACTTTCGTATGGTTTTGACGGCCGTATGATGGTACATTGCGTATTATTATTATTATTATTATTATTGCTATTGTTATTATCATGATTGCTATTATTATTATTATCCTTACTATTATCATCGATATCCTTATCATCATCATATCACTGTCGTTCCGAATTGTATTTGAGTTCCAAACGGGTCACTTTTATTATCATTATTATTATTATTCTTTTGATGATGATGATGATGATGATGATGATGATTTGTATCCTATCACTTTCGCTTCGATTTCATTACTTTTATTTGAGTCTTCGTAGTCAGTATCCTCTTTCTCCTTTCGATCTTTGTCTCTCCAACTTTAAAAAAAAAAAAAAAATTAATGTCCGTTATGTACTTCACTTTCTTCCGCCTTCCCCCTCCACTTCATCTCTCAGTCTTCCAATTTCATTTCGTCCCTTTCCCTTTCCCTTTCCCCCACCAAGTTCCTCCGTGTCTTTCTCTCAATCAGCTTCCTCCCAGTTTTTCCAACACACGCCCTTTCCCTCTCCATTTCATCTAATTACTCCTTCCCATCCTGGTTTTTGCTTCCCGGGGTCTTTGTTCACTATCACAGTCTCCGTATTCCGTCTGGTCCCACCCCTAATGGTTCCGGTAATTTCCGCGCAATTTCACCCGGAATATTGAGCCGGGGTCCGGGGGTTGAATTTCTGTTAAGGCTCAGTTTCGTGCGTTTCAATCCTAGCAACTAATTCCCGACAGTTTGGTGCAAGCCATCGCTTGGTCGTTGTCGGTTGTCGCCGGTGAGCGAGTATTCTCCGGACTGTGTTTTGGGACGAGGGTGTTGACAGTTTATTGCTAGTTTCTGCGGTAAGGGGTGGGTGCGTGGGTGTTTGGGGGTTTAACGTCCTTTTCCACCACATAGGGTGATATCAAAGACGGAGCAACGATGAAAAAGTCGGCACAAATACTTAGCCCCAGCCGGGATCGAACTCACGACCCGAGCATTAGAAGTCCAACGCTCTACCATTCGATCACCCCGGCTCCCTGGTAGGGAAGATGTTATGTGGACGTACAGCTGAAGATACTACCCTTCTGAAAAAGGGGTGTAAGCGCTGTTAAAAATCCATGGCACATAGGCACGTTCTCCAGATGACAGTAAAACTCTCTCACCCGTCCCCGGCCTCACTGCACTGACAGACATGCGATAATTGTTATCCTTTGTTTCACTGGCACACGTTACGTCACTACCGCCTATGAACAGAGTGTCATCAGTCACGGTGCCGGGAATTCCTGCAATACACGTGGGTCACCTTACACAGAGAGAGAGAGAGAGAGAGAGAGAGAGAGGTAGAGAGGTGGTTGGGTGGTTTGGAGTTTAATCCCCCTTTCCACCACGGATGGGTGATATAAATGACGAGGCAACGAGAAACAGGCCAGCACAAATATTTGGCCCTAACCGGAATACGAACTCACAACCCGAGCACTGGAAGTCTAACGCTCTACCATGCGGCTGTACCGGCTCCCCGAGAGAGAGAGAGAGAGAGAGAGAGAGAGAGAGAGAGAGAGAGAGAGAGAGAGAGCACAAAACAAAACAACAAACTACAACAACAAAAACAAAAACAACCCCAAACAAGAAACAACAACAACGAACAAAACACAAACAACAAAACAACACCCCTAAAAACAACAACAACAACAACAACAAACAATCAAACAACAGCAACAACAAAACACCAAAAAAATAAATAATAATAATTAAAAAAAAAACACACACAAAAAAACGAAGCTACTTTCTGCAGAGTGACTGTGCTGACGGACTCGGGTGTCCGCCCACACGGAGAGTGAGTGTCAGGAGAGTAGCATGGTGTATCGTAGTCGCGGACATGACGAGCTTGTCACCCAGGACGCCAATACCCTCTCCAAGACGTGACCAGGCCTGGCAGACGGGGATTTGCTGTCTCCTCGTTCAGGTTTTTGTGAGCATCTGAAGAGCAATTTTCTAGAAGAGGGAGGGCAGGGGGAAGGAGAGATTTTTAGGATTGGGGGGGGGGGGGGAATTTGGAGGACTGAGTGGTTTTTGACCCAGGTCGTGTACACGATGTCTGATTGGTCGATTCGTTCTTGAGAAGACAGCTGGGATCAACTGTGCAGAGTTTGGGCAATACCATTTTAGCGTTTGAGGGTGGGTGGGTGTTTGGGAGCTTAACGTCCTTTTTCCGCCACGTGTAGCTATTATCGAAGAAGGGAAAACGAAAAAAAAAAAATAAAAAAAATCACAGATATTTTGCCCCAATCGGGATTCGAACTCACGACCCGAGCATTTTAGCGTTGGACAAGAATCCGATAGGTTGGGTGGCGCTGATAACAACAACAACAACAAAAACTGATGTGCGTATGACATCGGAGGCTTGGGGTTGTCAGCAATTGGTTGGTTGGTTGGCTGGTTATCTGGGATTTAACGTCCTTTTCCATTGGCCGAAGGACATAAATACACAGGGCCTCAAAATGCTGTATATTCCCTATTAGCCTCAGGCATCATACTCACCCCTAAAACTGCTTCAATCTAGAAACAATTACTACCAAGAACAGATCATTCAAAGGCACGCACCTGACAGGGGTTTAAAAAAATTGAATGTCTCCCTTCTGCTAAGGCCTCATTGGATTAATGCACGTCTACTTTCTGTTTAGGCCAGAGAGGCAGTTCGCAGAAATCCACTTGCCTCACTTGTGTCCGACCTCTGTGCAAAAAGTCCCAGCTTCATTGGCAGCTTGCCTCTTTTTGTGGCCTCCTGGCACGCACCTTGACCTACATAAGACAAAAATCACGAAAATCACGCTTTTTCATGACATCAAAAATCACTAGAGACTAGCACACTCGTCAAACAGGGTACCGGAAATAAACACCAAACATGACCCTACGGTCAATTTGTGTACCCTGCACCACCAAATACGGATTACACCGAAGACGGCGCAACGAGGAAAAAAGCCGTCACGTATATTTGACCCCAGAAAGGAATCGAACTCACGACCAGAGCGTTGATAGTCCAATGCTTTGCCGACTAGGCTTTCACGGTGTAACACGCGGGGTATACTCATCAGCGTGTTCTCCGGGGCACTTCCCGCGTTAACGCTGGATGTACTCCCTCTGGTCTAAGCGACATGCAGACTGACGATTTGTGGAGTGTTTCCTATACTTATTCATCAGTTACATGTATTAGTCATTATGACTATCAGCTTTCTAACTGAAAGTATGAACTTCATGAATGTTCTGTACTGTCATTCAAAAAAAAAAATTGTTTTAATGAATTTACATTTATCATAAAATAGAATAAACTGCAAAGCTATAAATTGTGGTAGAATAAGTGCAAAAGCAATAAAGTGCAATAAAATTTGAAAAATTAAAGCCAAACAAACTGAAATGAAATAAAACGAGACGAGAAAAAATAAAGTAAAATAAAATAAAATGAAATGAAATTTGCAGAAAAGGTCAACTCGTAAGATTGAAATTAAACACAAAGCTAACATTTCAAGGAAGTTACAAATCGCTTTTTTTTTTTGTTTTTGTTTGGACGGTTACAGATTACGCCTCTGACACGCGCGTGTTTACAAATCAAATTAAAGCATTTTTCAATCACAAATCAGGAAGATTTTAAAACGTCACGAGAAAAAGACAGGCAGCAGTTCCGTGTTAAAATTTCTTAAGGATTCTCGGTCCTTGCGGTCATCTGTTGAAATCTGTTTTCTCATCGGCCGTCCGAATCCTCCGGGTATACAGGCAATTGTTTGCCGCAAGACAGTTATTTCAGATGGGAAGCACACAGGATGTTTCTCTCCTGTCAATATTTCTTTCTCAAAGCCACCCCCCCCCCTGCCCCCAACCCCCTTCTTCTCCAAAGCTTCCCTTCTTCCCTCAACCCTTCAACATGACCCACCGGCAGCCCTCTCCCCCCCCCCCCCCCCACGCCCCCCCCCCTCCACCTCACATCCACTCCCACCACCCATTCTCGCCCAAACAGCAACAAACAAAAAGGAATGGCTGCACATCACTAAGAAGAAAAATAGACTTATAACAAAGTATCTTTTCGGGTGATCGCGGACATAATCCAACATTCTGAGACCCTCTGTAAAGGAAAACAGCCAGATCGGCAGTTAAACAATTGAGCAATCAACCAGTCAGACAGTATCCTCTTTGACGATGACTACAGCAGCAGCATGAATGATAGAGGCAAATTTCTCAGCGATAAACAATACAACACAAAACACATGGAGTTTCAAAGGAGTAAACTGAAAACACCAACACATACAACAGCGACAACGGCAACGACGACAACAGCAAAAACAACGACGACGACAAAAATAACGACAACGACAACAAAAACCAGCAACAACGACAGCAAAAACCAGCAACGACAACAAACAACAACAACAAAACAACGACTTACACAACAAGGACAACAACAAAAACATAAAAATTATTATCAACAACAACAACAACGACGACGACAACAAACAACGACGACGACAACAAACAACAACGACGACGACGACACCAACAACAAACAACAGTGACAACAACGACAAAACAAAAACAACAACAACGACACAACAACAACAACAACAAGGAGGAACGGCCCCGTCCTACAAAGTTGTTTCTCCAAACTTCATTTTATTTTGTCTTTGTAGTTATTGTTGCCGGTTCTTCCCTCTCCAAGTTCTACCAATGACACTAGATCCTCTACGACCTCGACCGATTAGCCACGTGACTGGGGGTGGGGCCGGGTGGGGGAAGAAGGGAGGGAGAGAGAGAGAGGCAGAGAGAGAGGGTGGGTGAGTGGGTGGGTGGGTGTTTAGGAGTTTAACGTCCTTTTCCCCCACATAAGGGTGATATCAAAGACGGGGCAACGAGAAAAAGGCCAGCACAAATATTTGGCCCCAGCGGCCAGGATTCGAACTCTCGGCCCAAGCATTGAAAGTCCAACGCTCTACCATTCGGCCACCCTGGCTCCCCAGAGAGAGAGAGAGAGAGAGAGAGAGAGAGAGAGAGAGAGAGAGAGAGAGAGACGTCAGTTCCGTGATCTAAACATTTGACGTCAGCCCAGGCAGGTCGTCATACAGAGAGAGAGAGAGAGAGATGACGTCAATTCCGTGAAGTAAACTTTCGACGTCAGCCTCTAGCACTGAGATCGTCTGAGGATGCTTGTTCATGTCTTGTGATTTCCCTGTTGGCTTTGTGACTTCTCCGACTGAATTATTTTTCACATGAAATCTGGAAGATCTAGAGGGCTGATGAAATGTCGGAAGCAGTGGCGATACTTGCAGATTTTGTCTGCGAACCAAACATTTGACGTCAGCCCCACGCTGCTCGTCTGACAGATGATACTTCTACATATCTTGTGATTTCCTTGTTGCTTTTGTGACTTCCGTGACTGAATTAATTTTGACATAAAATCTGGAAGATCTAGAGAGCTGATGAAACGTGGACTTAAGTGCCTTGGTTTGTACTTACGAAATTGCAAAATTGGAACTTTTTTGACCGGCGCTTCTCGCAGAAACGTGAAAAATGTGTTTATCTAAAAGCTCTGCTATTCTTAATACTAAAGCTATAACAGTGCAGCAGTTCATGTCATATGTGCAGTTGGCACAAGTGACAAAAATACCGGAATGATGAGTAATTTGAAGGAGTCTTTTCATAGATATTTGGCCTTATATGCAAACCACCCCTACCTCGGAAATATTTTTCTTACACAAAACCTGTCAGAGCTACATAGCTGTGCTACGAAAACAGGCAGTATAATTGGATGATCTTCCCAATTTCAGAAAATGAAGCCATTTGAACATTTGTTTCGAAAAAAAATCGTAACATGACCGATTTTTAAAAATCGGCGATAACTCTTTTGAAAATGCAGTAGGCTAAAAATCGTGAAAAGTAGGTCTGGAGAAGGTGAATTCCCATTTTATCTCAAAGTAAAAAGGCCTCCAACGAGGTGGTTTAGGAGATAGCCATCATTACATCCGTCCACACACACACACACACAGACACACGTCATTCCCGCCAAAAAGAACGCAGCAGCAAAGTGTGCACGTAAGGTGTCTATGACGCAGATTTCGTTACGTCACTGTGTGCGTGAAAGTAAGTATTGTGTGGAGAAACGTCACAGTCTTGTTTTGTATCACTGAAACTTGCTGCTGCGCGTAGCAAAA
>JACVVK020000692.1:165000-192500 GCA_018292915.2 Batillaria attramentaria | reverse complement strand
TAAAGTTTAGTCTTGAAAATATGCATGTGCACACTTTGAAAATACTTTTTTTTTTTCATACACAAATCGAACTCAGACTACAAAAGACATGAAGTAAATACAGTTTATGAACAGAAATTAGGAAAAGACCATTTCATACGAAAGTTTACAAAGTTTCCAAATGCAGTGGTCATGAAATACAGCAATAATCGTGGGTGGATGGGTGGGTGTTTAGGAGTTTCACATCCTTTTCCACCACATAAGGGTGATATCAAAGAAGGGGCAACGAGAAAATGGCCAGCACAAATATTTGCTCTTTACTGGTGAGAAGTTATAAACACCCCGCTAAATTAACTTCCGTGGCCCCAGAAATATCCCGTGGCCAGAAACAGAAACAAGTGAGAAAAACACACGAAATAAAAGCAACATGTTGGTGTGAAAGAACTGTTTCAACCAGTCACTACTGATATTCCTCAACATGACCTCGGTACGACTGCACTGCACGGGACTTGATTTTGTATCAACTGCCTGGAGATAACATATATTTTGAGTACGCCCCGGCTTTACTTGTGTTGTTGTGTTCTGTGTTATCAAAGTGGTTACTATGATCATGTGATCCAGCTCGGTGCAAGCTGAGATATCGTAAACTAAAGCCACACACACACACACACACACACACACACACACACACACACACACACACACACACACACACACACACACACACACGCACGCACGCACGCATGAACACACGCACGCACGCACGCTTGCATGCACGCAAACAATACACGCGCGTACACACTGAAACATACATGTATCATTCTGATGCTTGGTCTAAAATCGTCTTTTCTTTTTATTTCAACCAGAAATTTACAATCAACTTTCAAAATTAATACAGTGAAGTTCCTGTCACCAAAATAAGCTTTTCTCATTTTCTACCGCAAATTCAAAACGCGGATTAAAAAAAATAATAATAAAAAACTTAGTTCTGGGTGGGCACAATTATCAAACGCCGTTCCTACTTTCTGGAAACACAGGTTTACGCGATGTAACAAATCACAGTCAACATATCTCTGCTCCTGATTCATTTTCCACTAGTAGACGCCACAAGCCTCCGGGAATAAAAGAAAGAAGAAAATATGACTTTCATTAATACAAGAAATCAGTACCATAGCAGCAATGTTCAACATCAGGACGTACATGAGCTGCTTTTTCTCAGTTCATGCTTGTGGTCGTTACAAACTGTTTTGTGGGTAACCCTGGATTACGCTCGAATACCTGACTTTTATCAGCATGTTTAGCGGCATTAACTGAACGGTTATGCTAATTATTGATTGTAGGCGACCTGCATTAATAAATATACACGCCTTTGTGTCTGGGTGATGTGAGCGTTCATTTGATGTATAGTTAAGTTGTTTTTTTAGATTGTCTTGTCCTGCGAAACCGGAGCCGGGATGGCCGAGTGGTAGAGCGTTGGACTTTCAATGCTCGAGTCCTGAGTTCGATTCCCGGCTGGGACCAAATACTTGTGCTGGCTTTTTTTCTTGTTGCCCCGTCTTTGATATCACCCCTACGGGCTGGAGAAGGACGTTAAACTCCCAAACACCCACCCCACCCTCTCCTGCTCGGAAAGCGTGGTGTGTGGTGGGAAAGCAAGATACCCGGATGGCGCTTATTACTGGAGACTGAGCCATTTACACAACAATAACTAAACTGTAAAGTTCACATACACATAGTGATCACAAACGACTGAAGGGTCAACAGTACTTGAACACCTCTGTTGATTATACAACGGGTATAGCTCTCACACAAGGCACGCAATGTAGCAATCACCGTTAATTTCACTGTGATCTTACATAGACTACCAATAATTTTTTTAATATGCTTGCTCACCGCTACCTGATTGCACACAGCAGTTAGAGCTCTTGTACATAGGGGAACCGGGGTGGCCGAATGGTAGAGCGTTGGACTTCTAATGCTTGGGTCGTGAGTTCGCATCCCGGCTGGGGCCAGATATTTGTGCTGGCTTTTTCATCGTTGCCCCGTCTTTGATATCAAAAGTATGTGGTGGAAAAGGACTTTAAATCCCCAAACACCCACCCACCCTCTTGTACATATATTAGGAAATGTATAATCGGGAAGCATTAGGGCGAGTAGACACACTTTTCAGTACTAATTAATCAGACGTCAGTTGTAAGGCTGAGGGTAGTTATGGCTAACCCATGAGTGATCGAGGAAGTCACATCCTGGCCTCGATTACAGGCCGGAGAAGGGCTTGAGAGCTGTAGTCCTACCACTGTTTCATCGGCACTCAGTGTGTGTGTGTGTGTGTGTGTGTGTGTGTGTGTGTGTGTGTGTGTGTGTGTGTGTGTGTGTGTGTGTGTGTGTGTGTGTGTGTGTGTGTGTGTGTGTGTGTGTGTGTGTGTGCGCGCGCGCGCGTGCGTGTGAGCGCAAAGAGTGTTTCGTAGAAAACAGATAGGCGCTATATAAACTGAATTCATTATTGTTAAATTACCATGACTAGGCTGAGGGTGTCTCGAATCTTCAATTTTACGCTATTTTCGCTTTAGCATGCGGGTCGGTTTTGATAAAGGATGTTAAGTTAGAATTGTTAATACTTGTATCGACAAGGCCTTCAGGTTGGAATGCATGTGAGGCGTTTAGCATGTTAGTCATTTCTCATTAATTTTGCGTTGTACACACACAGACAAGCATCACCGCGAGTATCGTTTCTGAATGTTTTAGCTGGTATTAATACACAGAGAAAGCAGGGAGAAAGGCAAGTAAGCCGCTGTGAGCGCCTGTGACTGCACACATAGTGCAAAAGTATCCGCCGGTGTAATGTAAGAATAAATCCCTCGAACAGCGCAACACGACTTTTCATACATACTGGCCCTGTTCCTTACTCGTCAGAGTTCAACAACGCCCCGCTAAATGCAGTTCCAGGCCGCCAATAATCTCCCAATCCCTCCAGCCACACCTGCTGTCCCTTGGTCAGAAACCGGGCTACGTGGCACGTGCACATCTCCACATAAGTTGTGTATTTACTGTAAGCCCGGCAGACCTCACTACCGTCCACCATCAGATACAGGTGAGCATAATGAGTACTACCATCGTATGACCCGGCGCTGGCGACAAAGAAGTAGGTAGCGTTGTAAGGAGCTACAAATCTGCCTGTAGTATTGCTGTACGCCCCGCCATCGTTATTCAGTACATTGTGCAGTATCAGGGCCTGTTGAGAAGACAAGTGCTGACTGGACGACATCCTGACGTGGAAACTCACGCGGCGGGTGGCCAGGTCTGAAAAGAGCAAAGATCAAATGAATGACTTGCGGATTGTGATAAGTGGGAGATCTGCAACAGCACCGACTAGAATGACGACAAAGACAGCAGCAAATTCAAAGCTTCAGCGGCGACGAAAACAGCTGCATATGGTATAGAAGCAAAACCTGTAGTTATACTTTGAAGATGTCCGTTTGCTGGTTGTCACTGAGTCAGAAGTATGTGCACGTACGTAGCAAAACCCATTTATCTGCTGTGGGTAATGAAACCAAAATTCAAAAAGTAAGGATCAATTCAAACCAAAACGCATATCGGCGTAAAAATGAGACCGAAAAATATGCACTCGCTCATAAAACATTTGAAATCCCAAAGTCCCAAATAAAAGCTCCAACATTACGAACTGTTAAACACACATGCTTATATCTCTCAGTCGTAATAAGAAATTCGTACATGTAAACGATAAAGAAGTCAGCGACGAAAAGTGAAATCTCGTATTTCGACACAAGAGTCTAGGAACGATCATGTTTCGTCACTCCTGTCTAAGCTACACTGGCGTCCTATAAGGGCCAGGATATACAGTAGTATAAACGTCTTTTTGATGACACATTGCCTGTCTACTTGTCCTCATTATTTATAATCATCCAGGTCTCTTCGTTCAGGCTCCGAGAAAAATTCTCGGAAAATCGGAGCTTAAAGGGTACGGCAAGTTAAGAGCATTATTGGGTTTAAATGACAGATATTGAGGTCCTAAGCTGTTAGACAGCAAAAGTTTTCGTGAACAAAGTACCATTTACTCAAAAATGCGCCGCCGAAAACACCCTCTGCTTTCGGTTCCTGGGCTGCGCCATGTTGCCGCACTCTTTCGCAAATGAGACAGGAAAGGTGCTGACGGTGACGTCACTCGACCACCACTGTCGGCAGTGCCAGCTTTGAGCGGGTTGTTCCAGAGTATTATTTTGTGTTCGAGATGCCACAGTGCAAAGCGTTTGGTTGTTTCAGCAAACAGGGCATGTGTAAGAATGCAGATGGAAGCCACAAAAGCTTTTATAAATTTCCGAATCTAAACAAATCAAAGGAAAAACGGAGGTTATGTGCGAAATGGTTGGAGACCATGAAGAACAATCGCTTGCCCCGCCGAGTGCAGGAATACGCCTGGAACAATCGAGACTGACCTCGTTTGTGGAGATCATTTTACCCCGGATTGTTTCATTGGCGCTTTTGCGAACGATGTTGCTGCTTCTCTTGTCAAACACGCATCAATCGGCTCTTCCCCATCGTCCCCACTGTTTTCTGCCCGACCCCTTACTGAGCTCTTCCTCAGAATATTCTGGCTCGAAATTATAAAGAACTATCCCCAAATCCATTCTAGCTTTCAGAAAATAAGCAAAGTGTGTACGAGCCAGAAATAGCACGCCTAAAACGTGTAGCAAGCACACCTGCACGCACAGAAAGTGTGCCAGCTGAGTGTCGTCTGCTGCTGAGTGGTGCAGTGACGTCACTGCTAGGATCAACATGGCAGCCTCCATGGCATTACATTTCGGCTGCCGTTTGGTGTGATAAATACTGAATGGTGTATTCATGTTCAAATCTTTTGGGCTGCAGCCGTCTAGGACATCACTATCTATCCCCTAAACCCGACATTGCACTTGACTTGCCTTACCCTTTAACGTCCTTTTCCACCACTTATCGCCAAACAGGGAGACTAGAAAGCACTTCCCAGACAGATCACATCATCAGCCCAAGCAAAGCCGGGAACATCGGCTAGTTCTTTGATAAATTCAATAAACGTAAATAAATACAAAGTAAGGAAA
Source organism: Batillaria attramentaria (assembly GCA_018292915.2). Taxonomy (NCBI): domain Eukaryota; kingdom Metazoa; phylum Mollusca; class Gastropoda; family Batillariidae; genus Batillaria; species Batillaria attramentaria. The sequence continues at coordinate 187,428 of JACVVK020000692.1, read as the reverse complement.
AAGTTTTTAAGTCTCACCGTGGAGATGACTAAGCTGCTGCGTCAGGTTCGCGTTTTGCGTTTTTATGTCATGAACTTGCTGCGTCAGGTCGGCGTTCTGCTTTTCCAAACGATGAACTTCCTCTTGGTTCTGCCTTGCGGCCGCAGCTTGACTGGCCTCCACCAGTGTCAGTCTCGCTTTCACTTCGTCCACACGCAGAGTTGCTTCCCGTAGCAAAGGGTCGTCACTGGCAAGACACGCCGCTGCTGGAGAGTCTGAAGACAACCGGCAGGTGTAATCTCCCCCTGAGACAGGGTTCTCTAGCAGAATATGAAAGTGTTCACCGTCATTGCTCGTGCTGGGTAGGTATGCGCCGGACGGAGTCTGGAGATAAGAGAACAATATTGTAGATAACACTAAGCGCTCTGGCCAAAAAGATCATTTATTTAGTAAAACCTAAGGTCATCTTGTATGGACAGACCTATCAAACGTGCATGAGACAAAGGACAACTGGCTGCACACATCTTTGCCATGTCTTTTCGGTGGCTGTGAGTCAATTTATTTGATACGATTTTCTGCAGAAGTATCGGAATCAATGGAGTTGCAACATTTGAAGGATAAGCATATTCATCCTTACACGCCTTTGGGGTCTTAAATTCTGAAGCCGAATATTTTATCAAGTAGAGAAGCAGGACTGTTGATGCACGTTGTCACACATTGTGTGAAATGTACATAAAGTACATAATTTCCCAATCTTATTTTTTGTCAACGGACGTTTTGCAGCAACAGAAACTGACCTTCCAGACAACGCTGATTGGAGGCTGTCCAAGATCAGTGAAGGTCCCACAGCTGATGTCCACGTGCAACTCTCCCGTGACGTTGTCTACAACGGCTGCTCGGTTCTGAGTCATTGTCAGAGATCCGTCCACCGCTGGAGGCCGGACTGGGATCAGAAAAATACCATGGAGTAAGGGACTTGGTCGGAAGGGAGGAGTAAAGCAAGTTGTCATCCACCACACACACACACACACACACAAACAAACACACACCTGCAACCTGGAGAAAGACAATCCCGCGAACAGTGCTGAATGACCCGGATGCACGGTTCAAGACGGTAATTTCTACAGAGTAGTTTCCCTCGTCAGGTCCGGTGACGTTTTCTAATGTGAGAGCTGCTGCGCCTGAATGGCGGGCTCGTCCAGAGAAAGTTGGCATAACGACGAAACTGTTCGCTGTGTAGACCCCAATGGGTTGGTTGGACTTGTCATTTGCTTGATGCCATTTGATGTCTTCCACCGTCTCTCCATCAGCCAGCGTATAGTTCCAGTTGAACAGTACATCTCCTCCCAGGCAGGCGTTGACGGTCGTCTGGTCAGGTAGAGATTTCGTCCATTGCACCGCTTGGCAAGCTGAACATATGCCGTAGATTGTTGTCATATTACAAGCACATAGTATTTGTGCTGGCCTTTTTCTTGTTGCCCCGTCTTTGATATCACCCATATGTGGTGGAAAAGGACGTAAAACTCCCAAACACCCACCCATTCACACGAAAGTAGTATCGTTTGCAAATAGTCGATATTTCAGATTCGCACTTCACACAAAAACAGTATGAGCAACTGCCGTGTTGCAGAAAGTGTGAATGTGTTGCTAAACGAATTCTAAACTCTCATCTTAAACACACAGTCTCACCGGGAATGATCAGGGCAAAAAGAACAGCACACAGGACCGAAGACAGCTTCATCTTGCCTCTGTCGTCAGTTTGAAATGGATGAGAGGGCGTAGATGATAGCGTTTTATTGTAACATTCGCAGTGTTCAGATAAGACCACCAGCTGAACTGTCCAATGTAGTCTATCCGGGTCGCAATCACGAAGGATACAAAGATCAGATAATAATCACTGCTAAAAATACATGCAGACAGCGTCAATCGTGCTGACAGGTCCTGAGGTACATGTCACAGGCGTAAGAGTTGTGTCAAAAACATATCATCCACGAAAGCTCAGCTGAGAATGTTACAAAACTGAGCACTGGTTTGCATGACCACGTACATAATGAAGAACTGTCAATATCATAAGTAATTGTCTGATTGTGGCCCACCAAAAAAAGCGAGGGTTTGTTTCTGATCAAACGGTAAAAGCAGCCAAAATCATAAAGTATAAAACAACAGTTAGACCAGTTGATATAAGTTATTATCTGTCTATCTTTGTACACCAATCACCGTTGACACTCCTCAACTTGGCCTGTATCCGACTGTAGTAGGATGTTGTTTCTAGATACACGGTGATAACATACACATACATATTACATTTCAAGGGATATTCGAACTCTCTCTATAGTTACATTTTTATCAAAGTTGGTCACTGCCGTCATGTGATCTGATGCAACCTGAGATAACGTTCAAAGTTAATGTTAAAAGCAGGGATAAGCATACAAAGCTGACTGTGAACTGGGAGCAGGATAGCCAATTCGGTAGAGCGTTGGTCCGTCAAGACTCGGGTCGTGGGTTCGAATCCTGTTCGGGAGCCGAACTGCCAGCGTTAAGCTGATCATTGTTTTCAGTCACATACCTTTTCGGGTCCCTCATCAAGTTTGTATTGAGGTTTTTGAGTTGCAGGGTTGAGAGCTAGACGGGCCTTTGTTGTACATGCAATGCTCGTGTGAAGGTCAACGATCTCTCTCTCTCTCTCTCTCTCTCTCTCTCTCTCTGTAATTATGTGTAATCAGTATATGGTATATTGATTTGATAATCATGTGGAGGTATAGTCAAAGTTGTGTGGCAAGGACAAGACTGAAGACAGATCGTTGTACTATATCCTGTTTATCCTTGTAAACTGAAGTGTCTCACACACACACACACACACACACACACACACACACACACACACACACACACACACACACACACACACACACACACACACACACACACACACACACACACCTCGATCCCCTAAATACTTCATTTCCGTTTACTTAAACCAGCTAGAACAGTACTATGGTTTCTAAATCAATTAAGGGATTTTTCAATAATTATTTCTATTACTCAAATTACTTCTCCTCATTTCTGTTAGAAAGTTTACACTTGAAAATATGCACGTGCACACTTTGAAAATAGATATTTTTTCATGCACACAAATCGAAATCAGAATAAAAAAGGACATGAAGTAAGTATAGTTTATGAACAGAAATTAGGAAAAGACCATTTCATACGAAAGTTTACAAAGTTTCCAAATGCAGTGGTCATAAAATACAGCATTAATCAGAGTGATTGGGTGGGTGGGTGTTTCGGAGTTTAACGTCCTTTTCCACCACATAAGGTTGACATCAAAGACGGGGCAACGAGAAAATGGCCAGCACAAATATTTGGCCCCAGACGGGATTCGAACTCGCGACCCAAGCATTGAGAGTCCAACTTTCTACCATTCGGCTATCCCGGCTCCATGTAACATATTACATGCCACATGCATCTGTGACGAGGAATGTTCTGAACTGGCCATGGCTAATGCATGGCTAGTAACTGCATCACTGCCTCCTGTCCTTCATATCTTTCCTCTCTGCTGCAGCTGTACACACCCTCCAGACAACTCAGACCCTCCGCTGTGACCCGTATCCTGCGCATTCCACAGATTAAATAAAAACTAGAGGAGCAAAGCTTCCTTGGCTCACTTGTGAGATGGGTCAAGGTCATTCAAAAGAGTATGTTTGTAAAGCTCTTAACACTAGCTATCCTGAAGTAAGGTGTCTCTTGTGTTCATAGTTTGTAAGAAAAGGGCAAATGGCAATATAACAGTTTTCCCAGGACAGCTTCTATGACCTTGACCTTGATCACTAACCCATGAGTGATCGAGGAAGTCACATCCTGGCCTCGATTACAGGCCGGAGAAGGGCTTGAGAGCTGTAGTCCTACCACTGTTTCATCGGCACTCAGTGTGTGTGTGTGTGTGTGTGTGTGTGTGTGTGTGTGTGTGTGTGTGTGTGTGTGCGCGCGCGCGCGCGCGCCGGCGTGCGTGTGAGCGCAAAGAGTGTTTCGTAGAAAACAGATAGGCGCTATATAAACTGAATTCATTATTGTTAAATTACCATGACTAGGCTGAGGGTGTCTCGAATCTTCAATTTTACGCTATTTTCGCTTTAGCATGCGGGTCGGTTTTGATAAAGGATGTTAAGTTAGAATTGTTAATACTTGTATCGACAAGGCCTTCAGGTTGGAATGCATGTGAGGCGTTTAGCATGTTAGTCATTTCTCATTAATTTTGCGTTGTACACACACAGACAAGCATCACCGCGAGTATCGTTTCTGAATGTTTTAGCTGGTATTAATACACAGAGAAAGCAGGGAGAAAGGCAAGTAAGCCGCTGTGCGCGCCTGTGACTGCACATATGGTGCTAAAGTATCCGCCGGTGTAATGTAAGAATAAATCCCTTGAATAGTGGAGCACGACTTTTCGTGCATACTGGCCCTGTTCTTTACTCGTCAGAGTTCAACAACGCCCCGCTAAATGCAGTTCCAGGCCACCAATAATATCCCTGTCCCTCCAGCCACACCTGCTGTCCCTTGGTCAGAAACCGGGCTACGTGGCACGTGGACATCTCCACATTAGTTGTGTATTTACTGAAAGCCACGCAGACCTCACTACCGTCCACCATCAGAAACAGCTCAACAATAGGATGACTACTAGTGCTTGTCCCGGCGCTGGCGACAAAGAAGTAGGTAGCGTTGTAAGGAGCTACAAATCTGCCTGTAGTATTGCTGTACGCCCCGCCATCGTTATTCAGTACGTCCTGCAGTATCAGGGTCTGACGAGAAGACAAGTGCTGACTGGACGACGACATCCTGACGTGGAAACTCACGCGCCGGGTGGCCAGGTCTGAAAAGAGCAAGGATCAAGTGAATGACTTGCGGATTGTGATAAGTGGGAGATCTGCAACAACATCGACTAGAATGAAGACAAAGACAGCATCAAATTCACAGCTTCAAAAACAGCTGCATATTTATATATTTATACCACTCTGCCACTATTACAAGTCATGGTATAAAATCCATAATTCACCACATGTGGTTTAAACATTGTACCCATGACAACCACACGTGAATTTTATGGCTGTACCTAAAGGCCATGTCACACGAGAGGGCAAAAACACTTGAAAACATTGTTTTCAGGTGTTTCGCTGCGAAACAGCGTGTTTTGTCGTGTGACATACTTCACAACAATGTTTTCAAAACACTGTTTCGATCGTGTTTTCAGTTTTACAGCCTGCCCTAAAATCCGAAAACATGTTTTATGTTTCAACCAATGAAAGCCGCCGTGCGGAGTGTCAAGTGACACCTTCCCGTATCCGCTCAGTCAACATGTATGTTTAAGGAAAAGAGACATCGACTTTACCCAGAAACCCCATCCAGAGGTATTTCATACGCATTGAAGTTCTACATACAAGAAAAGGGTGTCTAGTAAGGTAGGAATGTCTTGACCGTAGCAGGGAAACTTGTTTTCAGTGTGACATCGCCTTAAAGAGTGAACAGGTATTACCCCTAGCAGTGTTCCAGCAGTGTGTTCTGGTGAAAGGATTTGCGTCACAATATGGTGCGAAAAGGGACTAAAGAATAATTTACGTCACGACATGACGTAGTTCGACTTCGTACGGAAATGGGGGACGAAGGAGCTTTGCCAGTCGCTTGACGTGGAATTGTTGATCTTTTGCTGCGTGTTATCAACAAGCGGTCGTGTTTGTGACAAGCGTAAGCCTAGTTCCAGTTCTCTACTAAGACGGAGGCTTCGAAACGGAAAAGCTGACTTCTCAAAGCCTCTGGACAAAGCGAGGTAAAGCACCTCAGTCAGTGATGTCGCGTGAAGCATTTGGATTGCCGATGTCAGCTTTCAAATCAAAGACTTGAAATGCAGGTAGGGACGTGGTATAAATAATTTTCACAATTCCGTGCCCCCGATTACGTAAAATACACCACACTCGTTTGTTGATTTCGACCGTAAAACTGCTCGTTAAAACTCGCAGTTTTACGGCCGAAATCAACAAACTCGTGTGGTGTATTTTCCGTAATCGGGGGCACCTCATTGTGAAAACTATATATATATATATATATATATATATATATATATATATATATATATATATATATATATATATAGTATACAAGCGAAACCTGTAGTTATACTTTGAATATGTCCGTTTGCTGGTTATCACTGAGTCAGAAGTATGTGCACGTACGCAGTAAAACCCATTTATCTGCTGTGGGTAATGAAACCAAAATTCAAAAAGTAAAGATCAATTCAACCCAAAACGCATATCGGCGTAAAAAAGAGTCCGAAACATATGCACCCGCTCATAAAACATTTGAAATCCTACACAGAGGCCAAAATAAAAACTTCAACATTACAAACAGTTTAATCAAACACACATATCTCTTAATCGTAATAAGACATTTTACTTTTGTTTATCTGGCGGTTCAACTGAGTGGTACATGTAAACTGACGATAAAGAAGTCAGCGACGAAATCTCTTATTACGAGACAAGAGTCTAAGAAAGATAGTGTTTTGTCACTACTAAGCTACAATGGCTTCCTATAAGGGCCAGGATATAGAATAAACGTCTTTTTGATGACACATTGCCTGTCTACTTGTCCTCATTATTTATCATCTACTAACCATCCAGGTCTCTTCGCTCTAGCTCCGAGAAAAATTCTCGGAAAATCGGAGCTTAACGTCCTTTTCCACCACTTATCGCCAAACAGGTAGACTAGAAAGCACTTCCCCGACAGATCACATCATCAGCCCAAACAAAGCTGGGTACATCAGCTAATTATGAAATTGAATGAAAGTAAATTGATACAAAGTGCGAAACAAAGTTTATAAGTCTCACCATGGAGATGACTAAGTTGCTGCGTCAGGTCGGTGTTCTGCTTTTCCAAACGATGAACTTCCTCTTGGTTCTGCCTTGCGGCCGCCGCTTGACTGGCCTCCACCAGTGTCAGTCTCGCTTTCACTTCGTCCACACGCAGAGTTGCTTCCCGTAGCAAAGGGTCGTCACTGGCAAGACACGCCGCTGCTGGAGAGTCTGGGGCCGGTTGCACTGCTTGGGTATAAGACCTTAGTTCGGACGTAGGAACGGCCGATGAGTAGACTATCTTTTAGGCCGTTGCACGGCTTCCGACTAGCACATTTTAGGCCCTTCGCTGTGGCCTAAATTTACGCCACCTCCTGGGTAGGCGTAAGGCTTGACTAAGTAGCCGGCTTACTTAGCAACTGCGATGCGGGATGCAGGATGTGCAAAAATTAAGTTGATTCGTTATCCAAAATTTTGCATCTTTTCACCGTGACTTATCTCACAAGCCTCTTCCTGCACGTTCCCTCCTCACTTTCTTGTAAGTACTTTTTACCTCACACACACACACACTGACACACACACACACACACACACACACACACACACACACACACACGCTGACACACACACACTGACACACACACACACACACACACACACACACACACACACACACACACACGCACAAGTAGTTTCACTTATAACCACTTAAATAATAAAATTTTCTTAACTCTTTCAGTAATTAACTTCAAATTCACTGTAAATCCTTCCAGTAAGTATTCACTCCTTTCTAAACCATGAACTTCCACGACACTGGATAATTAAGTCAAAGTCTCAATCGCTACATCTTGTTTTAAGTTTGTGCCATAGTTTACTCGTCCTGCTTCCATCCTTACCCTTAGCTCCCTTCTCCCCTGTCTTGACCAAAAGCGGCTGATGAGCCGGTGAAAGTCCGACGAAACGCGTCCCGCCACGGTCAAGATTTTTATGGGTACCCTCCCTTCCTCACCCACCAATCCCTATTTACCACCTTCCGGAAATTAAAAAAAAAAAAAAAAAATTCCAACCCTACCCCCTAATTCCCCCCCCCCCCCTTTTTCTTCGTTTCTCCTCCAACCATTTCTCTTCTCTCCACAATTAAGAGAAAAGAACTACAGACACATCCACTTTTACCGAACTTCTTACTTTTCTTTCCACAGAAATGACTTCACCACAAGCATCATCCTCATCCATCAATATCATATATCCATCTTCACTCTCATCATCATCATCACCTGACAATATTTCTACTTACACAACACCGGAACACACCCCAGCTCACACCTCAACACACACAACTGCTCACACCACGGACACAAACACAGAACACTCAATAAGCACCATAACACACACCGCAGACACAAACACAGAACACGCAGCACAAACCATGACGCAATACACACTGACACACAAGTGCCGAGTTACTTCCCTTCGGTTTATAAATAGAAATAAACCTCATTCCTCTCGTTTCAGCGCGGGGGCCATTCCAACTTTTTGACGCTAGCTTAGTCCGTAGCAGTTAGTCCAGGCGCAGCTAGTCCTTGTCCTAGTCACTAGCAGAGCAACGGACTTAAATCAACAGACTAACTATACCCGCGTAAGGAGTTTAGTCGGGCGTAAGAGATGTATAGTTAGGCTGAAGCAGTGCAACCGGCCCCTGAAGACAACCGGCAGGTGTAATCTCCCCCTGAGACAGGGTTCTCTAGCAGAATATGAAAGTGTTCACCGTCATCGCTCGTGCTGGGTAGGTATGCGCCGGACGGAGTCTGGAGATAAGAGAACAATATTGTAGATAACACAAAGCGCTCTGGCCAAAAAGATCATTTATTTAGTAAAACCTAAGGTCATCTTGTATGGACAGACCTATAACGTGCATGAGACAAAGGACAACGGGCTGCACACATCTTTGCCATGTCTTTTTGGTGGCTTTGAGTCAAGTTAAATTTGATACGATTTTCTACAGAAGTATCGGAATCAATAGAGTTGCAACATTTGAAGGATAAGCATATTCATCCTTACACGCCTTTGGGGTCTTAAATTCTGAAGCCGAATATTTTATCAAGTAGAGAAGCAGGACTGTTGATGCACGTTGTCACACATTGTGTGAAATGTACATAAAGTACATAATTTCCCAATCTTTCGTTAATTTTTGTCAACGGACGTTTTGCAGCAACAGAAACTGACCTTCCAGACAACACTGACTGGAGGCTGTCCAAGATCAGTGAAGGTCCCACAGCTGATGTCCACGTGCAACTCTCCCGTGACGTTGTCTACAACGGCTGCTCGGCTCTGAGTCACTGTCAGAGATCCGTCCACCGCTGGAGGTCGGACTGGGATCAGAAAAATACCATGGAGTAACGTACCTGGTGTGGAAGGGAGGACTAAAGAAAGTTGTCATCCACCTGCATGTGAACAGTTTTTGAAATACTAAAGTCTCAGCTGGCTTCTCTATAGCGTAACACACACACACACACACACACACACACACACACACACACACACACACACACACACACACACACACACACACACACACCTGCAACCTGGAGAAAGACAATCCTGCGAACAGTACTGAATGACCCGGATGCACGGTGCAAGACGGTAATTTCTACAGAGTAGTTTCCCTCGTCAGGTCCACTGACGTGGTCTAGTGTGAGCGCTGCTGCGCCTGAATGGTGAACTCTTCCAGAAAATGTTGGCATGACCAACAAATTACCAGAAGAATAAATTCCGATCAGCTGGTTGGATTTGTCATTTGCGTGATGCCATTTGATGTCTTCCACCGTCTCTCCATCAGCCAGCGTGTAGTTCCAGTTGAACAACACATCGTCTCCCAGGCAGGCGTTGACGGTCGTCTGGTCAGGTAGAGATGTCGTCCCCTGCACGGCTTGGTAAGCTGCAATCGCGACGAAGAACATAATATGTAAGCACATAAATTTAACTACAACATGAACAGGTTAGGAGAGACCAGACAATAAACAGCAGTCAGTAACTGTTATACGGAATCGGTAGCTCAGACGGACGTTACCATGTACCAAATCAGATCAGTATAACAAAAAAAAACAAAAAACCTTTAACTTCCATGTCCAAGAAACTTTGTGATAGGTGCACAGTATAGTATAAGTACAATGTAACCACACATCTCAACTTTCACATGAAAGAAGCAGTCTTACCCGGAAAGCCGAGAGCGAGAAAGATAGTACACAAGACTGCAGACCTCATTTTGTGTGTCTGTCGTCAGTTCTTGCTGAAAATGGATGAGAAACCGTGTGACAAAGACATGTCTTTGTTGTAACACTTGCCGTAGTCAGTAGTAATTAGCAGTCGATCTATACAATGTTGGTTTTGCACCAACCCTGTTCTGGGTCCGTCGATAACCAAGCCCCTGCGACGAGAAGGAAAAAACGAAAATACTCGGTGACAAGGAAAGTGGACAGTTGCGAACAACTTTGAGGTCCCCGTGTTGTTTCACAGTGTGCACAGAAGCGGTAAAAACTGTCGCATTCACCAGCACAGTACATGTTCAGCTTATTCCAAGATTATTGCCTGCATGAGTTGCCCCCCTTGCCGCAACCACCACGCAGTTTTCGTGGCAGAGCACAAAGCTGCCGTCGTCGCAGGGGGATAGGGTTATCAACGGACCCGAACAGGGTTGGTTTTGCTCTTGAGCCTATTGCTGAGAAGGCGAGAAAGATCAGACAAACTACACGTAGGCAGCCTCACGGGTGATTTCATAGGCCATGTGATATCCAAACCAGCAAGGAAGCATATTTTCCAGAAGTGGTCATCCACAAACGCTCAGCTGAAAGCATTAACAAACAAAGTACCAGTTTGTGCTAACATTTACTGCATGAAAATGAATGGTAAGACATGCTGTTGTCTATAGTGGACAGAGTATTCGAAAATTCTCTTTCAGGTCAAACTGAAATCACCGAAAAAAATCATACAGCAGAAAAAGAGCCCGTTGGTGTGAACGAACTACATGTTTCCACCAGTCACCATCAATATTCCTCAACATGAACTCATTCCGACTACACTGAACGGGATGTTTTATTTTGTAACTGATAACATACATTATGAGGACCCCGGGCTTGTTTTGTCACACTGGCCGATATACTGTGTTATCTGGCAACAGTCATGTGATCGAGCTTGGTGCAACCTCAGATACCTTGAACTAAAGCCAAAGTCAAGCAGGCAGAAGTTTTCAGTTCAATAAAGGAAAGAGAGAGAGAGAGAGAGAGAGATTACGTAAATTCCGTCGGAGGCAGTAACGATATTTACAGATTTTGTCTGTGAACTACACCTTTGACGCCATTCTCTCACAGGTCGTCTGACATAGGATCCTTGTTCATGCCTTGTGATTTCGCTGTTGGTGTTGTGACTTTCCTGACTGAATTAATTTTTAGAAAAAAAAAAAATCTGGAAGATCTGGAGGGCTGGTCAGTAAAACGGGGACTTGAATACCTTGAATTGTTCTTACGAAATCGCAAGACTGGACCTATTTGGTACCTGCGTGACAACGTGCATGCGTGAGTTGCCCAACCCCCCCCCCCCCACACACACACACACACAAAAGAACACACACAAACCACTATCATTTCACTTCTTTTACCTCCTCCAGACATGTACAAAGTTTCCAAACTTAACATTCTGCTGAAGAACGGGCCTTTAAATTACTTTCTGGAAATTTTCTGTTCAAAACGTCGGGCAAGGAGGTTATATAACTTATATTCATATCATTACTTTAGATAACACTGACGCAATGAAGTCGCAGTTAACAAACACACAGCATGGTAACACCACTTTCACAAAATGCTCATCTACAGAATAACTATACACACCGCTACAACTACAAGGCAACAAATCCAGAGCTAACTTTTTAAAAAAAAGTTGATTTCATTACAGTTTGCAAGCGACGATAGACATTTTGTGCTGGTGGTAAATTTGACAGTAGCGACCACCGCTGAAATGTTTCTGTTGAACGGAGAAAACTCCAGTGCAGATAAATCGGAATAGTTTTATCGGTAAGCATATGACGCGGATCACGTGTGTACACATAGTTCTATCTCTGGTGTGAGTTTCACAATTTGTCGGTGTCTGGTCTTGGGGGAGGGGAGTGGGCGGGGGGGGGGGGGGGTGGAAGCCAGATGGTGGAACGTTGGATGCTACGGTTATGAGTTCAAATCCAGGCTGGAGCCAAAGCTGACCTTTTATTCGTTGCCCCGTCTTTGGTATGATCCAGATATGGCGGAAAAGGGCGTTAAACCCTCCCCCCCCCCCCCCCACCACCACCACTGACGCTAGCTCCCTTGAGCCCCCTGCAGTGATCCCCCCCCCCCCCCAAAGGTTTTTACCGCATAAACCGCATGAAACACACGACGGTAACAGAAAACGAAACCCCGTTTCTAAGGGAGGTCACTCCAAGAAAACCTGGTAACGTCTAGCTACGGTGGAGCAGAACGGAGGTTCCTTTTGCACACTACCGACTGTTACGACTATAGCCGTAGCGCGACAGCGGGGACTGAAATCTTGTTACGACCAGAGTCGTAGCTCGGACAGAATGGGTTAAATCCATTGGTTTTCATGTGAGGAGTTCAGCGTGTCACGTTTAAAGGCGACATACCAAGATTACAGGGCTTCATGGAGGGTTGGTGGGTGGGTGTTTGGGGATTTAACGTCCTTTTCCACCACATACGGGTGATGACAAAGACGGGGCAACGATTGAAAAGCCAGCACAAATATTTGGCCCCAGCCGGGATATGAACTCACGACCCGAGCATTAGAAGTCCAAGGCTCTACCATTCGGCCACCCCGGCTCCCCGGGCTTCACAGAGGAGTTGAACCAGTTGCGCTTGTGAGTGCGCAGGTACCCTCGAAATAGATCATCTTAGTGATTTATGTAGAGCTCTGAGTGCAATACACCGACCTCTACTGGCCGCGCGGACTTTAAACGACACCGGGGCCAGCCAATGACTGACAGCAACATTATCAAGGGCGTCTAGGTCTTTAGTCTTCTACTGGCTCTGTGCAAGATGTTGTAGAGTGGGTGGGTGGGTGTTTGGGTGTTCAACGTCCTTTTCCACCAGATACGGGTGATATCAAAGACGGGCCAACGATGAAAAAGCCAGCACAAATATTTGGCCCCAGCCGGGATTCGAAATCACGGCCCGAGCATTAGAAGTCCAACGCTCTACCATTCGGCCACACCGGCTCCCAGCAAGATGTTGTAACTGTGCAGGTGTCTAAGTAGTGAGATCTAAGAAGACACCACCCAAACAGCTCAAAATGATCTGTGAGCCTAGACATGTCGGAAGATTGGCCGTTAACCTAGACCTGCTGGTGTCGGAATGCAAAAAGGGGCGTTCAGGGCCCGTATGTAAAAGTCCAGGTTAATTTAACCCACGGCTACGGACCTAACCCATGCAGACTAGGACAAAAGAAACCCCCCCAAAAAACAAAATTATATAAAAAAGGGGTCGAAGAAAGGAAGAATTAAATCCTTCTATTACGGCTTAGGCGTCTTGCTGAAATGGACCAGCTTCCTGATTTAAATTTAAAAAAAAAATTTTAACCCTAGAGCTAGTTTAGTTCGAGGTTAGACTCTAACCCGCGGCTAAAATCCCTAACCTCGACTTCTACATGCGGAGCCAGAATATTACGCGTATCTTAATTTAAACCTGAACACCTATGGGTACGCGTTTACACACAGGATAGTGCAGGACTACACGCAGGCGTTTAGGGTAATCTCGCATACGAACAGCTGAGCATTACTTCATGCATAGCATCCCGGAGAACGGATGCTCGATGAACTCCGATACGAATGGTCCTGAGGCACTTCCAGCTTTGAGCGGCATTGACTCGGGGCACTTTACACGTGTGCACGAAGCGCCCCGGGTCAATGCAGCTTGATTTAGAATAGTCCGGGCGACGATCTTGAGCTTTTTTTTTCTCGAGGATTTTTTTTTTTTTTTTTTTTTTTTGGTCGGATAGAGCGGCCCGGTCTAAATCCAGAAGTCATCCAACGTAATCGGAGCTGGTGAGTTGATCTCGAATGTTACCCCGGGACGTTATGCGTGAAGTGAGTGGATGTGAGTGCTTAGGGGCTGAACGTCCTTTTCCACACACACACACACACACACACACACACACACACACACACACACACACACACACACACACACACACACACACACACACACACACAGGGACGTGGTATCAAAGACGGGGCAACGACAAAAAAGCCAGCACAAATATTTGGTCCCAGCCATTTTTTTGTCCTCCTATCCAGGATTCGAACTCACGACCCGAGCACCGAAAGTCCAGTGATCTAGCTACCGCTCGACTGTCCGGGCTCCCCGCTATGCATGAAGTAATGTTTAGCTGTTTACAAAGGAGTTTATCCCAAACGCCTGCGGGCTGGCCGCTGTTCTATTGGTCAGAGTTGATCAAAGCCCCGGAAAACACGGTACCGGGGAACCAGAAGTACCCAGCTCCTCTGAGCCACACCTCCTGTCCCTGGGTAAAGTACTGAGCGACGTGACACGTAGACATCTCCACGTCACTCGCGCGCGCACTGTGGGCCCAGCAGACCTCCTGGTCGTCCACCATGAGATACAGGTTCACGTTACTGTTGGTCGCGCTGGCTGTCCCGGCGGTGGCGGCAAACATGTAGGTACCGTTGTAAGGAACCACGAATCGGCCCGTAGCGGCGTTGTAGGCTCCGCCGTCGTTGCTGAGGACGTCTTGCAATAGCAGGGGCTGGGTGGAGGTCAGGTGCTCGTCGGACGTCAGTCTGGTGTGGAAACTCACGTGACGGTCGGCCTTTGCTGAAACGAAAACAAGGATGAAGTGAATATGCCCCAAGGATTCGTAGGAAATGTTTTTAATAGCAGTGCTGGTTTGATAAAATTGTTTTTAAATGTGTTGCTACGCGCCGTATACGATACCACTATACCCCATGCACTCACGACACAACAGCGCTCCTAATTCTACACTGTGGCAAACAATAAATTACACAAATAAACTCCCAGTCGCAATCAGAAACAATGAAACAAGAGGAAAATGAAACAACACAACACAAACCATACCAAACACGATTATGAAACATCTGAGGAAGACCTCTCTCAAAAAGAAAATCGAAAAAAAAAATGCTAAAATCTCCCGGTTGGCAATTCAATTTCAATTTCAGTTTATTCCAAAAAAACCCATCAGGGGGTACAGGTATACAGTCATGTAACATATATGCATCCAGCCAGCAAACAAACTACACGTATTCACCTTTGCGCAGATATATATATGAGTAACAAATCATACAAAGCATTCATACACATTGCCTTCATACTCACATCTACATAACATCAAATGCACGCGTGTGCGCGCGCGCCCACACACACACACACACATACACACACACACCATTCATCTATATCTATAGCCCTAACAGTAGAGAGAGAGAGAGAGAGGAAAAAAAAAAACTGTGCCCCCCCCCCCCCAAAAAAAAAAAGAAAAGAAAAGAAAAAAAAGGCCATTCATTTATATCTATAGCCCTAACAGTAGACAGTAGAAATCAAGAGAGTCACAGAGAAAAAAAACAAAAAAACTTTAGCACATACTTACGCCTATTCGTTCCCTTCAAGGGTTGGCAAGGGTTGTGCGCGCACACAATGCCTGGGTCACGGGGGAATTCCACGGCGCGCGGTCAAGGTCGGCAATGAGTTAAGACACGACCTCAGGGTCTGTCTTAAAGATCTAAGCTCTCAACAAAAAGCTTTCCGAGGTGTGAAAATTTTTTTACAGAGTCGACCGTGCAAGCACAGTCAACTCTGTCACAGTTGCAGAGTTTTCAGCGCTGCGGGGACCCTCATAAATCCAGAGCACGAGTTTGCCGTGACATTATTTGGCTTTTGGTCAGTGAGCGAGACACATCGCTACAGTGTCTAGCGGATGTTGAGTGCTGCACGATCTTTCTCGCTCAGTGTCAAAACGCAAACTGAGCTGTGAATCAGGCTGCCCTTGGCTTTTATTGGGGTTTCAGGGACGCTGAAAACTCAGCAACTGTGACAGATTTGAGTGTGCTCACACTTCAGAAAGCTTTTTGTTGGGAGCTTAGATCTTTAATCTAGCGAAGATCTTCACCGAACAGTGTTTCCGAAGAGAAAAAGTCATTCGGCGATATTGTTGTTGGTATGACGTTTTTCTTCCGTGTGCTAGTGACCGTCTGCTACGCCGGTGTACCGGCTGGTGCTCGTAAGTGTCTGTCGGTTCATTGTTTTAGCTGGTGATTATTTCGGGTTTTTAATGGAATCAGTTCAGGCCGCAGTTGGGTCACATCGGTTAGTTCAGACAGTGCCCATTTGAGTGATTAAAGCCATGTTGTCGTATAACTCAAAGGCTACAGTTGCTACGAGACCCACTTCACTGGTAAACTCACAATTGGCGCCATTGCTATTTTCCTTCAGTCACGTGTCATTTGCTACGGCGAGAGCACCAAGTTAGATTAGATTAGCGAAGCTTGCGGAGGAGTCTCTGCGCAAGTCTTCGCGAATGTCTTATTCGGTAGATTAATAACGACCTAGAAAAGGACTCACCGCTAAGACGACTCAGCTCACTTTCCAGAGTGTGAATGTAGCCGGTGAGGTTAGAGTTCTCCTGCTGATAACGGCCCAGTTGAGCTTCCAGCTGGTGGACATATTGCGTCAGGTTGGCGTTCTGATTTTGCAGGCCGTGAACGTGCTGCGTGAGAATGGCGTTCTGCGCTTCCAAATGATTGATGTCTTCGCGATTCTGTTTGGCCAAGGCAGCCTGGTTGGCCTCCAGCAGGGTGAGCCTTGCTATCTGTTCGTTCACAACCAGAGTCGCTTGTCCTCGCAAAGGGTCGCTACTCGGAAGGCAGCCAGCCGTGTGCGAGTCGGAAGACAGTCTACAGGTGTAATTTCCCCCTGTGACAGGGTTTTCCAGTAAGAGATGAAAGCGTCCGTCCGCGTAGCTGGTGCTCTTCAGTAAATCGCCTGATGGAGTCTGATGGCCAGGAAAAGATACGTTTTGTAGACAAGAGTAAATAGCGACAACAGGAAATTGGAATGTGTGTGTGTGGGGGGGGGGGGGGGGGGGCGTGAGAGAGAGAGAGAGACAGACAGACAGACAGACAGACAGACAGAGGTGGGTTGGTGGTGGGTATTTTGGAGGTTAACGTCCATTTCCTACCACATATGGGTGATATCAAAGACGGGGCAATAAGGAAAGGACCAGCACAAACGTTTGGTCCCAGCTCCCGGGGGGGGGGGGGGGGGGGGGGAGGAAGACGGGAGAGAGAGAGAGAGTACGTTAGACAGTTAGACAGACAGAGAGAGCACGTTAGCACGTTAAAGTATTGCAACTTTGAAATGGTTTGAAATGATTACAATATCATTTGTTTCTGAATCACAAAGCTCCATCGTGAAAACACAAAAACATTAAGAAAACGAAGAAAAGAAAGTGAAGACGGCTGCACTGACCCTAGATCGTTTTATCATGAGCGTAACCATCTATTGTCCATGAAGTGGGATTACACAGAAACCGACCTGCCAGACAACATTGACTGGAGGCTGTCCGAGGTCAGTGAAAGTCCCACAGCTGATGTCCACGTGCAACTCTCCCGTGACGTCGTCTACAACGGCTGCTCGGTTCTGAGTCACTGTCAGAGATCCAGCTGGAGGTCGGACTGAAAACACAAACATTTGCTTGTAGAAACAGACAAAAACAAATAAACAAACAAAGAACAACAACAAAGCAACAACAAAACCGGCAACAAAACAGAAACGAAAACAAAGACAAGACAAGACAAGACAGGAAAAGACAAGACAATTCGAGGCAAGACAAGGCAAGACAAAACTAGACAAGGCAAGGCAAGGCAAAGCGAGACCAGTCAAGGCAAGACAAGGGAAGGGAAAGGCAAGGCAAGGCAATGCAAAACAACACAGGACAAGGCAAGGTAATGTTAGACAAGGCAAGGTAATGTTAGACAAGGCAAGACAAGACTAGACAGGACAAGGCGAGACAGGACAAGACAAGACAAGACAAGGCGAGACAGGACAAGACAAGACAAGACAAGACAAGACAAGGCGAGACCAGACAAGGCAAGACAAGGCAAGGCAAGACAACACAAGACAAAACGAGGCAAGGCAAGGCAAGATAAGGGAAGACAACACAAGACAAGGCAACACAAGACAAAACGAGGCAAGGCAAGGCAAGATAAGGGAAGACAACACAAGACAAGGCAACACAAGACAAGAAGAGACAAGGTAAGGTAAGGCAAGGCAAAGAAAGACAAGACAATGCAAGGCAAAACTAGACAACACAAGGCAAGAATAGGCATGGCAAGACAAGGCAAGACACAACAAGTCAAGACAAGACAAGACAAGACAAGTCAAGACAAGACAAGACCAGACAAGGCAAGACAAGACAAGGCAAGACAAGGGAAGGGAAAGGCAAGACAAGACAGAACAGAACTAACCAAACAGAAAAACACAATCACCAACCGACAAGAACAACATACATAAAACAGACTCTGGGATGTTTGTGACGATGTAATCTTTCTCTAGCCACATACGACAAGCTGATAACCTCATGGCTTACTTTTTGGTCATGTACGAGAATCAACGAAACTTTATTTTTCAGCTGTAGAGGTAGATAACGCAGGTCAGTCAGTTTTAATACCTGCCGTTGCTAATGCTAAGCTGTAATCTACTAAGTATCTACGAAAACAGTTAGCAAGGTATTAAGGAGAGAGAGAGAGAGGGGGGGGGGGGGAGGGGGGAGAGAGAGAGATGAAATGAAATTAACCTTTATTTTCCAATGGTGGAAGTTTTTGGTCCGCAAACCAGTATTACATCTTGCCGTTGCTACAACTACAAAGGGGAGAGAGAGAGAGAGAGGGGGGGGGGGGGGGAGAGAGAGAGAGACGCACGCACGCACGCGCGCATGCACGCACCTGAGACCTGGAGAGAAGCCACGCTTCGAATAGTATCGTACGTTCCAGATTCACGGTGGACGCTCACGTCCACACTGTAGTTTCCCTCGTCAGATCCAGTCACGTTGTCTAGCACGAGAACTGCACCACCTGGAAGCTGAACACGTCCAGAGAAAGCTGGCATGACGATAAATTTACCGGCTGTGTAGACCCCGATGAGTTCGTTGGACCTGTCGCCTATGTGGTACCATTTGATGTCTTCAACCGTCTCTCCATCGCCCAGCGTGTAGTTCCAGTTGAACAGGACATCGTCTCCAAGACAGGCTTGCACTACCGACTGGTCAGGTTGAGATGGCGTCCACTGTACGGCTAGGCACGCTGTAATCGAGACTCTTTTGCTATATATATATATATATATATATATTTTTTTTTTTTTTGCTGCCACAACTTTTTGCCGGCTCCAGTGGTGTTCCTCCCTGGTAATGGGTGGAATCCACGGAGGGCTCTGAAGTCGGGGCAATTTTTATTATGCATGATGATGGAGATGAGGATGATGGTAAGATGATGCTATGGAGGTCCGTGTAGTTTGGGACTGTGGGACAGGGCCGCATTCCACGCTTCCTGTCATAATATCCCGGCATTAACCAGGCCCGTGAAGTACGGATGATGTGTAATCATCCACATCATAAGACGTGTCATACCAAGGGAAGCACCCCCAAAGTCGCACCAAAGTCGCACCCGTGAAGTGGGTGAAGCTCGGCTGTGTGGCAACAGCCTCCTTACTGGGCCCATAGCACATCCGCTCTGGGTAGGAGCCGACCTAGGTAGGAAAAATCCCGCTTGCCTCGGCTGGGACTCGAACCCGGGTCTCCCGGTCCATAGTCCGAAGTGCTAACCACTACACTACGGGGTCCGGTAGATATAATTATTTCAGTAGTTAGTTATGCTCAGTACAGTTAATAATAAGAAGAAGAAGAAGAATGGGCATTGTATAGGCGCTTTACTCAATTTCATGAATCGGCTCAAAGCGCCGCGAACTGAACCCAATACGCACGCTCACGTGAATCACACGCATTCTCACACACTGGACATAAACAGTGACATTACAATCAGTGGTGCGAAGGGTCAGCTCAGCTATTTAAGTTTCGGAATTTAGACTCGCATTTATTTTTCAAATTTTGTGGGCTGAACATTTCCAAAGCAGAAGGGGGGGGGGGGGGGGGCGGAGTACCCGGAGAGAACCCCCGAAAATCGGCCCGAATGATCGGTGCCACATACGAGAAGGAAGAATTCTGTGCCCCGAGTGGGATTCGGACCCCTGACCTCTCGCATTGGTGACAAGTCTCTTAACCACTAGACCACCGACCGCCCCCTTGGGCCGTACTGGGCGATCTATACCGACGCAGCCACGCTCATGTAGTTGAGTTCGCCTGCGTAGATCGATTTAGGGTTAGGGTTAGATATAGATTTAGGGTTGAAGTGACCTTGTGGTAAATTGGTAATGGTGCAATCGCTATGTTGCTTAGACGGTCGCAGTGCATTTACAGCAGGTGCAAATGTCACAAGGGGGCGAACTATACTAACGCAGCGTATATTATTTAGGGCTAAATGCCGCGCAAGCAACAGCGACTATTTCGCGGCATACAAGGCCCCCCTTCGCCAGACTAAAATTAAAAGGAAGACAACAAAACAAGGTGTAAATATATAGAGAGAAAATCTGTCCGGTTTAAATAATAATGATGATGATGATGATGATGGTTCAACACGTTTCACTTCTTTGTACATCGAACATATAGAGATCGAGAATAGTCCGTATTACTTGAGGTGTCTACATTTTATAGAAATTGTTTCAGTATAGTAACTTTTGTGTTAAACATCCTTGATAATTTACGCGCATAATTTTAACGCGTGCGTTCTTTGCGCATTACAGGGGATGTCTCTGATTCAAGGCTAAGACACTCTCTTAGCCTTTTTACTGTTGTTACGTTTTCGCTTGTCATTAAACTGCCGAAATCACTTATTAGAAAAAAGTCTTTAGTAGGAAACCAGAACAAAAATTGTCCCAGTGGCTTCGAAGCAAATCAAATGAAACTACAACAATTTTACTGCTGTAACAGTTAAAATGGGAAATCGTCATGTGTACGGAACAACACAAGAAATGCGAATTTCTTACGACGTTGTCCTAATATCTGCATGTCGCAGAGCTGATAAGCTGGTTGACTGCTGACCTTAGATGGAGCTCGTCGTAAAGGAGGGGGGGGGGGGGGGGAGGGGGGGGGGTAAGAGTTTAACGTCTCGTCTTTTTCCACCAGGTATAGGTGATATCAAAGACGGGGCAACGAGAAAAAGGCCAGCACAAATATTTGGCCCCAGCCGGGATTCGAACTCACGACCTGAGCATTGAGAATCCAACGCCTTACCATTCGACTGTCCCGGCTCCCCGCTCTTCGTAAGGTTTCAACAACAACAACAACAACAACAAGCCCACTCTGAAACTGATTGCACTTTTAACGACTCAAAGAATGGAAATGAATCTTGGGTTTCTTTTGTTGCTCTGTGCAATTCCAAAATGCCTGGGAACACAAGTGGTTGTGGACAACGTCCGGATGGAAGCAAGTATTTCTCAAATCTCACTCATAATAATTAATCTTACCTGGAATGCCGAAAGCAAAAACCACGACACACCAGACTGTAGACAACTTCATCTTTTCCCTGGCGCCTACTCCAGTAGAAGACGGATGACAGGAAATTTGTCAAGAAGAGGTCTGCACTGAAACACCTGCTGTGTTTAGCTTTGGCAGTCGGTTTAACTCCGACGTATGTATCGCGGATAAGGTTCTTGTCTTGAGGCCAAGAACTGCATGTCCACGCGAAAACTGAAGACTATATTGTCGAAATTTGTCATCCACGAAAGCTTAGTGGAAGTTTTATGAGAACGGGACTGTGCGGTCGCACGAAAACTGCAGACAGGGTATTTATCAGACACTAGTGATTTTACTCTTCTGGGTGACCCGTTTAGGGGAAAAACACAACAAACTCGCTGATCGCATTAACCACATGATATAGTTTTACTCTACATCGAGCCATTACTTGTCAACTAAACACAGTCCTGAATCTGACCTCCGGTAAAGTTCGCACGTACTTTCGACAGCCGAGGGCGATAACGTACCTGCATAAAAAGCCACCGAGGAGTTTAAATTTTTATTTCATTCTGCTTTTATCAAAGTTGGGTCATGTCTAGGGCAGGGCCACATAAGATAGCGTGAAACAGGGCCGTGGCCAACGTCACAGTTTTGTAACGTGGAACAAGAAACGGCATTTCTGTGGCGGCTAAAACGACAGAGCAAACTTAAGGTTAAATTTAATTCATACAGACCTTATTAGTTCTTGAACTTTACCTGATTGATGCAATCTGTTTGGAGCTTGCTTTATTTTATTGATTGCGAAACTTGTGTGTGATGAATCCGGTCCCCCGCTATGTCACTTTTTGGGATGGCAAATATTTCATAAATTGATTTGGACTGAATAAACCAAACCAGAGTTCCGTCCTTGTATGTCACGTTTTGGAATGGCAAAGATTTCATAAACTGATGTGGATTGGAAAAAAAAAAAAAAAAAAACCAGAGT